>APFE031676196.1:54363-72687 GCA_000404065.3 Pinus taeda | reverse complement strand
CTCAAATGGGTTTTTTTTGCGACTTCTGCAACATCACAGAAAAGAATTTATAGCGACAATTCCACGATGACCTGTTTGGAGCAGCGAAACCCTAGAATCCAAAGCTCTGATACCAAATGTTATGAAACCAGCTCAAGAAAAGATAGAAAAGATAGATCAACGCCTTAGAATTTAGCCTCTTCGAGGGGGAAACCTCCTTTACATTATATAAATGAATAATTCTTGGCTGATACAAATGAAAAGACCTCCTTTCTATATATAGGAGTCTAAGGGGTCATAACATAATTATAGCCGACATAACAATAATAATCTAAGGGCACACTAATAACAATAGTGACAATATGGGCACTACATGGGTACATCAATATAGTAAGGGGGTTGTACTAATAACAATAAGGGGTTACACTAGTAGTATAGGGGCCTAACATGCTTCATTGTCTTTTCTTTGCTCTGGCTCTCTCTGTCTTCATTCTCTTCTCTTTTCTGTGTTCTTTGTTCTCTATCTATTCATGGATTAAAGTCAATTTGTCCTTGATTATTCACTTCCTCTTCCACCCACGTCGGATGGTCTGCTATTGTTCACTTGGAATTCCTACCTCTTTGTCATCGCCAATGTCTCACAGGGAGTGGCCACTTATCCTCTTGCAAATTGCGCCAGCTCTTCCTTGTCGGTTTGGTTTTTTGGTCACACTGTGCAATGACTCATCCGCCATCTCAGTGGTCAGATCGGACTTCAAACTTCTCTATGCCGCAGCTTAATCCCCTGTCAAATTAAATTCGTCCATCAGGCGCATTCGCCACCATTAGATCTGGAGCCCCCAGATCCTACGACATTCACTCATTTCAAGTGATTGACTTGCTCAACCGTTAGCGTGCCATGAGAGGCGGTTTTGTCTCTCATCCGCCTATAACGCGTCGTGTGCTGAATGGAATCAGTTGTTTTTCTGCAAATTTTCTTACCGCCCAAGGATGCCCCCGATACACCACTGGTTTTGGATTGCAGGACTTTCCTTTCACCTTAGAGCTTTCCCCATAGTTTCCTGGCTTCCCATGTGACCAAGCACTCAAGGCTTCTCCTTCTTGAAGGGTTTTTCCTAGCAATGCACGATTATCATAAATGGCCTCCATTTCCTGGTCCAGGCTTCCCACGTGCCAGTTTTTCCTCCTGTGCAGTCTCCATGGGCCTCAGTCAGCATGCTTTGACTGAGGTCCTTGTCATTCCTTGCTGGCTACAAACTACCAATGTCCATAGGTATTCTTGATCGCTTTGTGTTCATAAATTCAAAGTCTGTCCTGTTTTGATATAGTCATGGATCTTTGATAATTTTTATGGATCCAATTCGGATCAATCATGTGTAATTTATGTTATAATAAGGACATATTTTAGGTTTGATAAAGGGGTAGGTATGAAAATAAAGATTTTACCCTTGACCGAATGTCACTTTTGTGAGGATATAATATTAATACAAATTTTGCACAGTTCTTTCTAATAAGGCATTTATTTATGTTTCTTTTTACTCTTTCTATTATAGAAAAAAATTTTGTTGTTTTAATATTTTTCAAAAAATTGGCTGAAAAAATTTCATTTACTATTTATGTAGATAATGGTCCAAAGAGTTAGACAAAAAGTAATGAATATTTAGAGTCTTCTCTACAGAAACCACTATTACAAAGTGACTTTTCTCATTGCTATGTAAAAATAGAAATGAAAATACCTTGTCAAATATGGACTTGGGAGGGAAGAATTTTGTAACACTTGTTGCTATAGTCACTGGATTGTTACATGTCGAGGTAATGATATATTACAAAGTGGCTTGTCTTGCTACTATATAAAAATAAGAAAGGAAATATATTGGAAATATGGATTGGGGGGGAAGCATTTTGTAACTCTTGTTGCTATTGTCTTCAATTTCAAGTAACATTTTGATGTTCACGATTTTGTATTTTCCTCTAAGTTACATGATTAGGTGTCCATTTTGGAAAATTTCCATTGAAATCTGAACAATTATTTTAGATTCTTCCCATAAAAGAATATGCAATGTTTTAAGCCTTTCCAATCATCAATTCAAAATTGATGAGCATTTCAACTAATCCAGTGGGTGAGAAGCAACGGTTATAGATTCAAAGATTTATTTGAAGTTCCTTGGATTATTGGATATTACCCAAATGAAAAAACTTTAGGGTTCTTCTGGTCTTTAATTTCATTAAAATTGTAATGTCTACAGATGTCAATCTTCCATCAGCAAGTAGTTGGAAGAAAAACTGTGAAGATAAAATCATTTCTCAATAAGGAAGGGGAAAGAAAAAACGTTGAATGATAATAGATTAAAATATTAGAAGAAGTTTGGTTGATGATAATGCATGGAAATATTTGAAAATTTTCCAATGTGATGAATTATAATTAGATATTAACCCGTCACTAGTAAGAAGAGTTTCAACTCTAATTTTATTATTCCTTCATGCATTAGACTAAATGACACTAAATATTTTTTCTCCTTTGGCCTTGTTGATTCCAATTTCCCCTTTAGACAATGAAAAAATTATTTAGTAAATGGAGTCAAACTTATCTTAATTTGAGCTCTTCAATCCCTTTACTAGATGAAATAAATATTTACTTTGGAAAAGATGAAAGATACTTTTTTTTTTTTTTAACTTCCATCCTCTACAGTGTATGTATGGCATAAGTCTCTTTAATAGGCCAAATGGGACACATAAAAGTTTTACCCATTCAATTGTTGTTATTTCTTCATAAGTAGAATAACTCAATTCTTTCATTAGACAAAGTGGGACTTATGCATGTTATTAATTTATTTTGCACATGACATTGAAGGACTTGATTGCTTCATTAGATGTTAGAGGACATATAAGGCTTTCCCACACCATTCTCCCTCTCATACTAGTTATTTAGCTATATATGGATTTGTTCTTAGATCATTTTGTTTTACTTATTTTCGTTAGTTTGGATTTAGATCATTTATATTTACTTATTACCATTAGTTGGGATTTAGGATGTAAATTAATATGAAAGAATAAAATCAAATGGGTACATTTGGTCAAATGTATTGGAAGGGGGTGCAAATGACATAGTTTTAGAAGCAATTCCAAAATGCCATTTATTTGGCATATTTAAGATTTCTGGTGGGTATGTGGAGATAGCATGTGAAATATATACTATAGCATACACATTTTTAAGGATGGACTTATTTTTATATTTTCAACTCACAAAGGAGAGACAAGGCCAATTTGCAACTAATCAATCATTGAGGTTTACTTCTTATGGCCTCTAAGGATCATGCCATATGAGGGCATGTTACCCACACACATGTATGCATAACCATAAGATAGTTTTTTTCTTCTATGATGCAATTTTCTAGCCAGTTGTTATATATTATTTATTATATGGTACCTTTTCCTTTCCATTTGTATGATTGTACCTAAGATTTTCCTAAAGGTTGAACATTAAGTTCATAAGGTGTTGTTTTCTATGGTAATGTTTTATTTCTTTGCTTATATAGGTCATGTGGAAACATAGTGGCAACTATCTCCCAACTGAAGAAAACTTGTATGAGTTTCTTACTCTTTTGGGGAAAAATGGCATTGAAATTGTTGATGTTCAAGTATATGTAGTATAAATAATTTAAATATTAATTTAGCGATATTCTAATGTTCATCATATTTAATGTCTTATACTTTTCATTGTATCTTCTTTAATTTTTATAAGAGCAACTATGTATTGACGGTAAAAACAAAGAATTGAAAGAGTAAAATAATAACACTAGTTAAAAAAAAGCAGAAAGAGAGAGAAGAGAACGAGTCTAGTGATACCATTAAAGCCAATATCTCAGATGAGACACACACATACAAATTGATGGTCAAGTCTTTAGAATTGGGGAATTCACCTGCAATGCCTTGGAAGCACAATGATAATGTTTTGAAGTGATAAAACAATATTTCATGTGTAAATTGTAGTCCAACCAATACTAAGTTGGAAACTCGTATTACAATACTTGATATTTCATAGAATATAATTTATCTAGTTGATATTATTTATAGTTGTAATTGATATTATTTAATTTTGTAATTAACACATGTAACTTTGTGTTTTCATTTTAGATTAACATGCACATTGCATGTTTTTTTTAAATTTATTCGCAAAATAATACTAATTAATTTATATTGATTAGTAATAAATACATAAAATCAATCTAAAACTACTAAACTACTAATTTATATTTATTAATGATGAACACAAATAAAGTGAATCAATAATGATTAAAATGGTATTTATAATGATTATTAATTAAAGTAAGTGCAATCAATATAAACTACTAAGTGAATTGTTTATATAATGAATATGAAGCTATCGAAAAAAGATAAATGGATATTATAAATAATAAATTTGGAATACAAATGATGACTAAATTTTGCATATACATGACTATTAGTAGCTAATTTACATTATCTTATAACTTGACTAAATTTAGTCATATTTATTTGGTCATTAATTGGTTTCAAACAATGACTAAAAATTTCATATATATGACTATTAGTAGCTAATTTACAATATCTTATAATGCGATGAACATTTTGTCCATATTTCTTTAGTCATTATTTGGTGTTCTCGACTCATTGTGCAGTATTATATTTTGTTGTGTATTTAGTCATTAATTCTGGCAGTTAACGACCAAATCAATGAATAAATTAATGCTTAAATTTATGACTAAATATTCTACTAGTCAATAAAACTGAGGCAACAAATTAATGATTAAGTGAAATATGATTAAAATTTGATCAGGTTAAAGATATTGTAAATTAGCCACTATTGCTCATTGATTGATAAATTGTTGTTTATATGCAAATTTTAGTCATCTTTTAGTAACTAATTAGACATTTTGTACTAGTATCTCTTGGGTCATTTATTGTAATGTTGAAGGCTCGAAATCCCCTGTCTACAACAATATAAGGGAGATCATTTGGTCTGGACCTTAAAGCAGCTCCTTATCCATTTGGAATGGTGATTCCAACTAGTTTAACTAGATCTAGTTACATTTTCCCTATTCCTATTGGTTTAGGATGTATCTTCAGTTACCAATAGGTAGGGGAGTTAGATAGATTCTCTTTGCTGATCAGGTAAGGGAATGAACCTTAAGTTGCTTTAACAACACAGCTAAACCACTCTAAAGTTTTTCCTATTAAAAATAGGACTAATTGAATGCAAAAAGTATGATAACACATGTAGGATCTAATCTAAGATATAATTATTCTAACCTGTCTCAACTGACAGAAAGAGAAATCCTTCTCTCAATCGAGAGCCAGTTGACTTAATAAGGAAAAGAATATTTAAGGAATTGGAATTGAGGTGGAGGAATTAGATCAAGGAGATAGCTCACAAGATCTAATTTCTAATTAACACAAATACTAACAGTTTAACAATTACTAAATAGTTACATAAGAGCTTATTCAAAATATACCCAATTTCTTATTTATCATGAGAATAAGAACTAAAAATATTCATTATTATTTACCGAATTAATTCAAATAAGACATCATGTATGCAAACAAACAATTATCAACCTAAATCATAAGATAGATTGCCGATCTAAGATTATAACAATTTTTTCCTATGAATATTTCAATTTTCAAATTACATTTAGGATCAAGTCTGTAGAATAGTCTAATCAGGATTTTAAATGAATTAAGAATTAAAAATCAATAATAGTGCATGAAGCCAACAATTAATTCATACATCTATAAATGCAAATTGAAAAATTGAGAAAGAATTTGCATTCATGATTTCAACAAATAGTAGTGCTATATGAAAATCGGTGAAACAAATCTTTATTAATAGAAGAAAATCGAATTGCAAAACCTCATAGTATGGTAGTAGTGCACAATACGATAGGTCTGTAATCAATCTCTGCTTGCAGAAATGACATCCTCCTTACAGCAGTAGCACATAATAAGAAAGTGTTTCTCCACAAATATATGAAAACATAGCAATATCAAGTCTTCTTTCCTCGTGATTCCTCCCACCTACAACTCTAAAACCTTATTACAATAGTGTTTTTTAGGAATTCTCTAATTGCAAAGAAGAGAAGTCCCTAATACATTCTACAATCTGTTATTTATAATATTTACAAAAAAAGTTCTCAACAAGAAAGTTTGTTGAAGAATAAATCTTCTCCATCAATTTTCATTGGCCCAAAATTCCATTCTTCTATTACTAGAGAATTATAATTGATTTAGATCTTATTCTCCTCATTTCTTCAACTGTTTTTCTACAAAAACAAATCAAAACAAAATTAAAATAAAAAAATAAAATAAAAAAACTCAAATCTGGAATTAAAACATATATAATCAAAACTTAATTAAATAATTAATGAAAAGTAATCAGATCATTCTATTCATGTTTTTCATGATCTTATTGGTCAAGGAGAACATAGGTTAATGGATCTGCACCCAGATGAAGTTGTAGGCAAATGGAAATGCAAAAATTAAACTTAGAAATTAGTTTTGTTAAAAAAATTAGAGCTTGATATTTTTTTGGATTTCAAACCCATTAAATGATCAAATCCAGAAATTAAACTACTTCAGAAATATTTTCCATAATTTTATCTTTTCAGTGAGGTGCCATGGGCCTCATTTGACCAAGTAAAACACTAGTTATGAGCTTCCAAAGTTGGTATATTAAAATTGCCAGTATTCTGGAATTTCTATTACCTCAGTTAAAAAACAATTTTTTTAATTAAAATATAATTCTAACTTAAATTTTAGTTATCAATTAATAATTAATTTCACCTATATTATTAAACTTAATTAGTTATAAATCAATTAGCAACAGAAATTAATTAATACAAAAGTGATTAAAATTAATTAGAATATAATTATATTAAATTAATTTATAGTTTATTATATTAAAATATAATTATAATATTTATATTATAATAAAATATATTATTTTATTACAAATTATTTAATAATCAATACTAAATTAATTATAAACCAAAACCTTATATGTATTGTAAGTGGGAGGCTTATGGAGGAGTGCGAACGTGGAGGATGGGGAGAGTATGGAGGGATACGGGTTGTGGTGAGGTGTAAGGGAAGTGACGTGAGGGTGAGGTAAGGTGAGTGAGTCGGGCATTATAAGGTGGAGGAAACTTTATGTTTAAGTTTGTTTAACCCATTGCATATTTTCTACTTACAAAATCGCAAGTTACAAATTGAGGAGGTTAATGAACTTGCAATATGCGATAATGCAATTTCATAGTGGCAAAATGTTATCACAAATTTTTTGGAAGGAAGAGCAGGGAGGTGAAGTGGGGCACATAAATTAACGATCCTACAAATTGGACTATAACCACTTTGTAATTTTGGGGATTTGGGTTTGGCAATTTATTTTAAAATAACAAATTAGATTAAATTACCAAGATCCCTAAACATGTTTTCATTTGTTATACAATTTAACTGGGTCATTTTGTAGGACCTTTAGTGATAAATGAAAGAATGTTAGTAAAAACTAACTAAGACTTCATATTTACAATCAATGACTATTGAACTTATTTTAATTGCAAAAATTGAAATATCATACATTTATTTAAAAATTTTAGTCCAGATGAGAAAAATGTTCAAACTTCAAAGGAATGTTATTTATGAACCGGTTAAACAAATGAAGCGAAACAAGTATCGACAGAAAGCTAGTGAAAATTTGAATTCAATGAAACAATCAAAATAGAAATTTGATGAAAACGAAAAATGACAAAATGGTAAGGCAATTAACTTAAATGAAAATCATAAAATATGCTAAGGCAAAAGCTAATGGAAAGGGTCCCCATTATTTGAAGTAATAAGGGGTGTTGGGCTTTCTCTACGACAATGGTGACACATTGGGGAGAACCAGTTATCTCTGGTTAAAGATAATGAAACTTAATTTACCCAAATGTTGAAAATAATGGAAATCATGAAATTGTCTAACAATAAACTATTTCAATAGGTCCCACATAAATAGATTAAGCAATATGAATTTATAAATATAAATACTCAAAGAAGACTCGAGTAAGAGTCATGAATCCAAATTTGGGAAAAATTGTTTTAAAACTACCTCATATCAAAAATAGAAGAAGGTAGAGATAGGAGTTTTTGATAAAGCATATATCCATTTTATGAATGTCTCTGATATCGCTTCGTTGCGAGTGAACCTGAATAGTGCCCCAACGAAGTTGTTTTTTATGCCATACAAGCCTAGATCCGTTATGAGTGAGCTTCCATAGCCTTGATGGATTTACTCGTATTTCTCATGCTTCATATTTTAATCACCATTTTGGTAAGTGCCATTAGAGGAAATTTTATTTTAAAAGGTTAACATTGAATTTCCATGTCATAATGCGTAAGTCAATCAAAATCCTTTAGAATTCAAAAGAGATATAGGTGTGACTAGGCAGTGGAATTTTTTTAATAATATAATTTACCTATCTTAAGCGTGAACGGTGACCAAGTGACCCAAAACTACATTAAATATTAAAAATAAAATTAATACCTATTCTTCTTATATGTTAATATCCTATAATATTTTTAATGATTAGTCACTAATTTAAATTTAATTGACTTTTTTAATTATATTTTATAAGTCTGTTTAAACAAATCAATTTAAATAATTATATATATAAAAGTGAATTTATTTGATTATTTAAATTTAAAATTCACTTTATTGTTAAATTTTATAAATTTGGTTAATACATTAATTTAAATATAATATTATTTGTTTATTATTTTTTAATGACACGTAACTAATTTAAATTTAAATATACTTTTTTAACATTATTTGGGTTATTTTTAATTTACTTCTTTATTTTAATTAAATTTTATGAAATTTTGGCCAGTAATTATTTTAAAAGATAATAATATATATTATTGTATCCATAAATGTTTTATTTTGGTGATTTCGATCAAAGTAAAATAATAAAAAATGATATATTAAAAAATTGTCTACATGACACTATTTTATTAATTTATGAATTTTTTCTTAATTGGCTATTTTTGAGTTGAAATTTCCTCTAATGATTTTGTAAGCTTTTAGTTTATGATGTATTTGAGTCAAAGAGGTGCGATGGTAATAGAAATTTATGTTTAATGGACATAATACTTTCATAATGTTTACTCCAAATTCTTTCCATAGAACTATCAATTAGAGGCTTTTATGTGGGGCAGTGGGAGAGATTCATTACATTAATTGAAATCAATTGTTTCCTTGAAAAATTAAATTATATCACTTTGCAAGGATGTGTGTTCCTCAATGAAAAATATTTAATGCAAGATTTTCTTATAGTTCCATAGGGATATGCCTTTAATGATAAATGAAATTCACTAAAATAGATATAGTTGAGAGAGTTTGCTATGTATGCCAATTGTTGTTGGTAAGAAGAAGGTCTTTCACATCAATCATGGTAGAGTCACCAGAATCAAAACAAGACCGAAAGAAAAAGTAAAAGAATTCCTAAGCTAAAGTAAGAAAAGAAATCAGCAAATGAAAATAAAAATGAAGAAAGCAAAAGGTGAAAGAAAAATTCAAATTTAAAAGATAAACTCCAGCAAAGCTACTTATACAAATGTCTCAACAAGAGAAAATAAAAGAAAATAAACATATGTACATTCTTTCCCATGTTGAGATTAGAATTTGTTTATCTTGCAGAGTTATAAGAAATGAGGATCTCAAAATCTAGAGGGTGAATAGTAGTGATGGTAAATAATATGCTAAATGAGAAGTCTCTGTCTACTACAAACCTTCTTGTTTTGAAGCAAAAACCTGTAAAAATAAATTTAACCATTTTTTGACAAAAGTAATGCTTACAGGAGCAAACTAAAGGTCTAGAAACTCCCTAGTTTTGTTGATTTGATGAGGATCATTACTGCTTCTCAAAGAAAACTGAACAAAAGATAATGAAATTCCAAATTGATCTGATAGAGGTGCAATAGGTTCATGAAGAAATATAAAAAATAGAGTTCAAGATCAACAAAAAAAAATACTAAAAAAAATTAACATTGAAATCAAAAGTAAAGTAATGAAAATAAATGAAATTGGGCACCTAAAAATTACCATTAGAGAATTGCATTTAATCTTACCTGAGAGGTATCATTTTCTCCAATACTAGCTAACTTATTCCTTTAATTATAATTAAAAGCATGAAGAAGTTTGAATTGACTATAATGTTATTAACCCAAAAACATCATTTATTAAATCTATACTAAAGCGAGTAGTAAACTAAAAAAACAATGTTTCGTGTTCAACGAATAAAAAATAAACCGAATCCATCATAAATAAGAATGAAGATATACTTCTTAATGAATCACAACGATGAATGTTCTCTTAATACTACAAGCTTCATATGGACTCCATGATTTTCGTAAATTGTTCAGAATCGAAACCAAATACAAGACAATGTAATACAGATGTGTAGATGGAGAGGTCTTGAATATCATATATTAAATATAGAGTGATATATAAAAACTCAAATATAAGAGAAATCAAAAATGATTTAACCAAGTTCCAAATTTCTTATCAATTGCTTCATTACCATAGTGGTTGTCCAAGAGTGCCTTAAACTCTTTTATACAGGTAAGCGCCTCATCCGATGTTTTGCATTTCAAGTTTCTTTGTAATGCATAATTTTAAAAATACGAGATTTACCTATGGCAATATGTGATTGAGTGTTATATAACAATTAAAATATAGCGACAAATAGGCATATGTCAGACTTTATTAGATCGAAAGATCTTAAGACAAGCCTTCATTTGAGTTTCGTGATTTGAAATAGGTGTTGCGATAAGAACATATGCAATGGAGCAATTACAATATAACAAAATAATCATATCAGGATATTGGAGCTATTAATAAAAAGGAAATGTCAATATTATTATTGACCGGCTCTAGATTTTATAAGAGATTGGTGATCGGAAGATTTGAGTACAGGATGTAACATCATTGATACATTGATGTGCAATGACGAACAAACCTGATAGTTTTATTATATGTATTTAATTTCATATCAGATCAGAAACATCAGAACTTTTAAACATTTTCCCCAACCAAAATTGTGATTTATGAGCGGATGCGATATCTGTCTAAGCTGGATTTTAAATGTCATATCAGGTCGAGAGTTTTATGGATAGCGTAATATTGGCGAAGTCCTTTTCGGAAGATGATGATTCGAAATATTGGAGAAATTTGGAGTACGCTTGTTTGAGGAACTCCAATATGCGAACTGCGATATATAACGTCACATTTTATTAGGTTGACAAATTTTTTAAGTATTCAATTCAAAATGAAGCGTCATGTTTCACTATTTTTTTAAATAGAAAGCCCCTATTATCAATTATCAAAAATATTGGATCGGGGAATAATTTTATTGGAGCTTTGGAATGATGAGAATTATGATATTAGAATGCTCTGTCATGAATCCTTCAATACTATTTTAACATCTTATTGGGGTTTTAATAAATGAAATAAAAATTAAGCAATACTCAGATTCTCATGAACAACAAATAATACTTCCCTGAACATGTTGCATATTTTAAAAAAAGATTGGCTACTTGCTTACCTCAGCTCTCCACAATTATGTCAATGAAGACCTGTAAAAGAAGAAAACATAAATAAGAAATAACCTTTAAAAAAAATAAAACTAACAACATAAATTTGAACCTGTATGAACAAATAACACAAGTGATTATATACATAAACCTTAAATAAGAAAGTAAGTTGACATTGTGAAACACAAATTGTAATGTGTAAAAGGCGAATTTCACAACTGCAGAGACAAAAGTGAGCCTCTAGAAGGAATTAATAGTATTGACCTATGAGAGACATGTGAGAAAAGAAATATTCATTGGTTATCTATTGAAATAGTTCACCTAGACACAACGATCATTAAATCACATACAACACACCTTCAACAAGATAAGTACTGCAGCAAGTGAAATAGTTAAATTTCCTTAGTACATTTGAACAAATTTATATAGAAAACATCCAAATAATAGTCCTAATATGTTCACAACACATGAAAGAAAATATGTTGGTTCATCGAGCTTCAATTATAAGGTGAAAGATCGAAGTACGCAATTACAATGATGAGACACTATTTCAAATAATGGAACATTAAGTCAATTCTTGCATCTCCAAAGAATAGCTTTCTATCCTATGCAAAGTAGATAAGTCAGGACTAGCTCTACAAATCTTAAGCCTCCAAAAGCTCTATTTCTTGGGTTGTGAGGTTGCTTTTATAACAAGAGGAATGACATTTCATATCCTTATGGCTCTACAATTACCCTCATGACTCTTGAACTTCTAGTGTATTCTTTAGACTTATAAACAAATCTTGAACTGCTAAATGACTTGTGGAGTTCTATACAATCTATGTCCATAAATGACTATGTGGTTCTTCATGTTCCACATATGACTCTTGAACTTCCACACATTACATTTTATCCTCTTTTGAGAATACATCATTACATTCCACATGATGTGGAAAGACACATGGATAGATATTTCCCATTATGATGATATTTGTATAGATTATAAATTGACAATGATGACATGAAGTTAATGATGAGGTGGAAATGCCAAGTTGTCTTCGTTTCTACTTCTTCTTGTATTATTGATGATAAAAATGATCTATGCTTAATCTTCATGTAATATATTCTTTGTTTCTTATCTTCACACTCCAAAGGGTCTTCGATCACTATCAAAATCATCTGAGTCATCATGTAATGCCTTCTTTATATATTGGTCCATGATTTGCTTCATGTCTTCATGATTGTTCTTTTTTTTCTTCTTCTCCACATGTGTTTCTTTATGATTTCTCATTGTTATCTTCTTGAGCATGTCCTTGTCATGCTAAGATAGTATTCCTACGAATGAATATCATTCAATGGAAAGGAAAAAGTAGTCTTAAAACATATATTATATCACTACTTAACTCATGGAATGATCAAATCATGATAGGCCTGTGAGAGGATTAAAAGAAGAAGGCTTGATTAGGAGTCCACAATTAAACTCATCAAAGTTCACAAGAGGCCTTCAAGATCTGCTTGTGCGATCAAAATAGAGAATGGAAACTCAAGGGTGTAGGTTGCAGGTCTAAACCATGAAGGAGAATATTTATTTGGTTCAAGATGCACTCATGAGCTCAAGGAAGCTAAGGGGGTTCAAGGGCGCACATGAAAGGGACAAAGGTTTCAAGCTTCGAGCCTTCCAATTGAACTCATGCTTTCAAAGAATGAAGGAGGGCACAAGGGCCCACATCGAAGGGTTGAAGCAGTTAAAGTTTGAGCCTTCCAAGTGCACTCACGCAGTCAAGAGGAATAAGGATGGTGCATGGCATTGAGTCGAAGAATGAAGAAGAAAATAATTCATTGGTTCAAGGTGCACTCATGTGCTCAAAGAAAAAAGGATGGTGAGAGATCCCACAGTGAAGGGATGAAAGGGTTAGGATTCAATCCTTTGTAGTGTGCTTGTGTGCTCAAGAGCTAAGAGGTGTAGTTCTTCGAGTCGAAGGAGTGTGCTCAAATGAAGGCTTCAGGATTTTTGAGTGTACCATGCACTCAATAGCTTCAAGATTTTTGAGTGTGCCATGTACTCAATGGCTTCAGTTTCAATAATGTGCCATCTGCACAAAGGGAAGAATGAAGGCTTTATGATTCAAGGACACGCCATGCACCTTAAGGATTCATGCTTTGTGAGTGCACCATGTGCTTTAAGGGAAGTTTTCGTTCTTCCTAAATGTCTTGTGAGCTCAAAAGCTTCAGGCTTTAGGTATGCTCCATGTTCTTTTTAAGAGAGAGGATCCTTCTTTGTTTCAAAGTGTACTTCATTATTTTCAAATGTGCTTCATTGTTTCGAAGTGAGCTCAAAGGATCCTTGTAATTTTGAAGTGCACTTTTTCATTGAGCGTTTGTAGTGTGCTTCATTTTTTGAGGTGAAACTCATTGCTTTAAAGTGTGCTCAGGCTTGGAAGGGTGCATTTCTCTCCAACAATGGATACCTGCTCATTTGGAATGCGATTTTCAATGGGGGAGGCAACATAAGTCTAAGTGACATATCCTTGGGAAGTACTAATGCACTCTGAGAGGGAGGATAGCTTTGAAAAGATATCGCATGTGTATAGGAGGAAATATACGTGAATGAGGCTAATGAATAAGTTGTTCTTATCACCTACTAAGAGGGTTAATGCCTTTATAACTTTGCATTGGGCTAAAGAACAAAGAATAACTCTCAAAATTGATAAGTGTGGGACCGATAGAGAAAAAGAGGGAAATGAATCCTAACATAACTAAGAATTGGATCATGCACATAAAACCATCAATACAAGACAAAAATATACACAAGATTCATGAATAACAAGGAAATATACACTTTTTTCTATGTGTGAGAATTGATTAACACATTAGGACACTTAGAACACAAATTATGATAGAAACAATGAATGTGGTGAAAAGGTGGGCTAAGCTACAGGAATGTGTCTAGAGCACACCTCAATGATATGTAATAACATATGATTCATAATAGTGTGTGAGAACTAACTTTGGCAATGTGGAAAGGTGTGACATGTGGAAGAGTGAAAACATAAAAGGGACACATGATAAGGGGAAAACATGAAGACGACACTTGCAAAATGTTAATAACCTTAAAAATGGCACATGCTAGAGTGAATTTAACATGAAAAAGACACTTATTAGAGTAAAATCAATTCAAAATGAAATACGCGAGTATGATAGTGACACTTATGAAAGCGAAAATGTGCAAAAGACGATAGTTGAGAAAAATCACCAAAATAGAAGTACAAAGACAAAAAAGTGAGGGGGATTATCAATTAAAAGTGTGCACTAATTATCAACATGATTTCAACATTACAAGATCATTGTCTTTATGGATGGTACTATGCCTATCGAATCTTGCATAAAGGAAGTGTTCTCATGAGCTCATTGAAAACTGAGCATGTGTGTGTAAGTAAATTGACACTTTAAAACTAGGAAAACTTTTTATAAAGTATCAAATGACCATGGAGTAACCATAAGGTGATAGACCATAATATCCTTAGTGATATCCAAAATTCAAGTGTGAGAAAAATTAAGAGGGTGTTGATCGCAGAGACAACACTTGGCGACCCAATGGTAGAACTCTAGCTTCTCTGCCCAGGTTTAAGTATTTAGGTGCAAGGTCTCTATATTTTAGGAAGTATTGATTCATCGTTTTGGCCCTGATTATATATATAGTTCTCTCCATTCCTAGACTTTGTTAAAACAAACAAATCATATGCCATATTGAAATTGATTCAATCTAGGAAAGGGTAATATCTGTGTCGATTTTAAGATATTCAGAGTATGGTTTTCATCTCTTGTGTTTGTCTAATGATAGTAGGCCTAGACAGTACCCTGTTGGAGTCATTATAGGGGCAAAATAATTGCTTTGCTACTAGTGAGCATGGTTAGTGCCCCGACGAAGTCACTTGCTTCACCAAGCTGCAAGGAAAATTTTAAGGATGCAAATTTGTCTTAAAGTTTAGAAACCTTGGTGAATATTACTAGTCCCCAATATGAAAATTGTAAAATATTTAGTGATATTTTTGTAAAGATATTGAAATTTCCATTGATTATTTATATATTTTCGATAAAAAAATTGTGATTTATAAGGTAAAATAATTTAATACCAAAATATTTTGGCAAATCATTTTTAAGAAAAAGGGAAATGGATGAATCTTTATTTTTGAAAAAACATGGAAAATTAGCCCACCTATGAATATTAGTCCCTAAAATATTCCATTTCTCCTTTTGGAGGAAATATTTCTCTTCTTTCACTATTTATTCATTTATTTAATGGGGTTGTGCTTCAAAACCTATTATTCTCAATGGGTAGAAGAGGGATCCTAACTTCTTGAGAGGAGAGGAGATTGTCCCTTCAGAGAAGTATTTATATGATAATTGATATTGGTTTGCTCATTTTATATTTTCCACTTATCATTTCTCTACTTGATTGGATCGGCTAGAAAAAACATTATTTACTTGCAATACTAAGTTGAGGAACAAGAATCCTAGAATAGATACGAGCTTTATAGTTCTATAAAATGATTCATGTTTGATTGGATCGTATTTATGATTCAGGCATCATTGAATTTAAATATGTGTAAACCCAAGATAGAGAAGAGCTAATATATTAGCCAAGATTGTTTGTCATCACAATTTCCCATTTCATGTTTCTCCACATGTCGTTTGAGCCAAACAGGAACATCTTCTATGCAAGGTCTTATTGAACACAATGACAAAAGAAAATGCATTGAAAAACAACAAAACAAAACCAAAATAACAAATAAAATGGAAGCGGGATATAAAAAAAACGTGCACAATATAAAATAAGAAAATAAACAAATACAAAGACTAAATGGAGAGCGGGAAAGAGGGTGGATGCAATTAAAGGGAAGCTAAGTGCAACTAGAACTACTCCTAACCTAACACGCTAGGACGTCAACTCTTAGTGTAATGATATTTCGAATGAAGCCACCATTATTGGTCCCATCCTGCAAACATAATGATAAGATCAATTAAAACTGATATATAATATGCAATAGAAACAAAAAAGAACTTTAATATATTTCACAAAAAAATAAGGTATTTCTTAAAGTAAGAAACTTGATTCATACCACCTGAATTTAACCACCGTGCCACCTCACCCATTTCATTAGAACAAATACCATACCAACCTCTACAACAGCTTATGCAAGCACCTTCGTCTATGTTGTTATCCTTAGCTAACATCAAGAAATATAGAAGTTTGTTATTAGCACAAGGGCTTTCTAGGTGAGATGATTCTAATTAGTGATAGATTGGATCATGGAATTCAAAACAATCCTCTTGAATATCCTAAAGTCCTTCAGAGAAATAATTTTAAATTAATAGTGTAGAATCAAGATGAGAATCTTGCGGCATAAAATAAATCTGATCATATTTAGAAAGCTCGTCAAGGTAGCGAGGGCGTGACATAACCATCAATGGAGGCTGAAGTTCCTCAACTACTTGACAAATATCTATATATTGAGATGATGAGCCATAAAGATCAATTGATGTAAGCAAACCATCATTAATTACATTACAGGGGGAATTATTGATTGAATGACAACTATTATAATAAGAACCATGATTAGATGAGTTGATTAAGGCACAAGAATCTCTGTTAGAAGACAACAAATATAGATTAGTTTGCACAACTTTGAATATGCTTTGAATTAAAGAATCATATTCCTCATATATTTAATGTGACAAACCATCTACTTACCATAATTTCGAGTGTTGCAAAATCTCTTACCAATGACAGGTGGGGTGAGATTCATCTTAAGAGATGACCACAGGAATCTAGAGGAAAAAACCCCAAGTGCTACCTATTTCTGGCCCTCATCATGTATAAATATGGAGCCTCCACATTAGAGAGATTGGCATAGCTCCTCCAATGAAAGCAACTATTCGAATTTCTTTGCTACCACTGAACAATGCAAAGTGTAGATTATCCCAGAAATGACCAGGGGAAAATTGGCATCGAGGTCCGAGAAGCAAATTGCGGGCCATTAGATCATATTGATTCATCTGAAGTGTTCACTGAAAACCAAGACTAAAACCCCATGTGATCGGCACATGGTATGGGATGCATTCGCATAAGAGGATTAACTATTCAATTCCCTAGGAGTACCGCATTTCATACCTTCTTATTTGTGTGAGGTGGAATATTTAAAATAGGTTGTGTCATAATAAAACTTTGGAATTATAGTTATACCATTAAAAACTGATTTTGATATTTCCCCAATGGCTAACATTGCAAATATAGTTTTAAACAAAGAAACATTGGATATGTGTGCACTCAACCTATGTTATTGAAATTATGATTATAGTACAAAGATAATGGATTAGCAGAGCCTTCGTAAGGCAAGTGATGTTTGATATTAACATTAAGGCCATGGATCATAAGGTAGGTACACCATAAATGACTTGCATATATAACGAGTCTTTTTAGTGATATAAGTAAAGCATAGGGGCATGCATGTTTCCCGAGTAGTATATGTAGAGGAATAGGGTATGTACGTAATTATGGGTAAATGCAGAGAACATGTTCCAACATGAGATGGAAGTTATGATTTCTTTCATTAAAAATAAATAAAACACTAAAGATAATTTATACATAATGACTATCATCACAATGAATAAGTAGAAAAATGTAGTAACTAGTAGTGGTAATACAGATAATATATCTATCTATCTATCTATCTATCTATCTATCTATCGATATATATA
>APFE031676196.1:19731-53643 GCA_000404065.3 Pinus taeda | reverse complement strand
TATATGGTAATAGACAGTTATATGAAAAGTGTTATCAGAGCCTCGGTTCTAATATTAGGTCTGGATTGGACCATCATAATCAAGAAAATTTTGGTGGCAAAATGTTATTATGAAAATACCGATAGCAGATTGTGTTAGTTTATGAGGTACATAAGTAAAGAAAACCATTACAAGATGGCAGAAGAATCTCATCAGCCATAATAGTTGGAAAATAATTATTTATTGATCTGGGAGGAAGTGGAACTCCACCAAATTCTTAATTTATGGAGATTATAAGAAACCTACAACAAGAACTGACTCATCTTGGAAACAACAATGAATGCTTGTTGAGGGCTCGTGAAGAGAAGGAATGAATTATACAGGAATTCACAGAAAAATACAGCTATAAATGTGTAGAACCATAAGGGTTGTAATGGAAAGATGTGGAAATAGAGTCACAAAAATCTGAAATTGTCATAGAATCAGATATGACATGTTCAAAATCACAAAAAAAGAAAAAGGAAAATGGAATTAAAATGAGAGCTTAGAAAAATCAAACCCCCTACTTTTGACGGGGGAAAAAGAGGAAGATGTGGAATCATGGCTTCTTAACATGATCAAATATTTCCAAGTATATGACTACAAAATTAATTTGCATGCCCGATTGTTTATTTACCAGTTGCAGGGAAAATCTACTCGTGGGAAGAGGCTAAAAGTGTACATTTGTTCAAAGAGAAGATAGCTTCTTGGGAGGAATTTCAAAAAAACTTTAAGTTTTGGCACCTAAGTGAATTATATTATGATGAATTTTCTAAGGATTCCATGGGTTGAGGTTAGGTAAGTTCAAATGGATATGTTTGTAGTAAAATTTACAAACATATTGTGGTATGTGACCTATACTAGAGAAGATAAAGGAAAAGTACATAGATTTTTGAACTGTTTACCAACACCTTACAAACTAGAGGATTGAGTTTGAAAATCCTAAGTCCATGGATGAAGTAGTAAGAAAAGCTACACTCTGTTACCCACAGTTCAAAAGTAGAATTGAAGGTTCAAAACCATGGAAAACTAAGTATAATACCAAATCTGCCATGAATATCAAAATACAGAAGCCTCATTATATTAAAACTTTTTGTAAGGATCACTGAAGGAAGAAATTCAGCAAAGGCAATGTAATTGAACAACAAAAAGAGCATATTGGGAAAGGAGAGAGAACCGTTGAAATGATGGCGCAGGGTCAAAACCCATGTAATTAAACAACAAAAAGACCATATTGGGAAAGGCGAGAGAACCGTTGAAATGATCGCACTGTGGTGAACCACATTTTTTGAGGGATTGTTCGTATAATCCATGATCGATTAAAAATGCTCAAGAATTCCATGAAGAAACAACTATAAATTATGTTGAAAGAAATATTCCTAGAATCAATACAGCACCAGAAGACAAAAAGGATGAGCATCAATCTACTATGATTGAGATTGAAGGTACTATTCTAAACCAATATGTGTCTTTTTTAATTGATTCTAGGGATAGTTTGGGTTACATCAGCCCCCAAATTGTGGGAAAATGTAAAAAATGCAGACAAAAAAATTCTAGAAGGCATGGTTGGTACAATTAGCAACTAGTACCAAACGAAAGGTAACCCATCAAATAAGATAGTTCCATGTGAATTTAAATGGTTACCATACAGAGGTATCTTTTAACATTATTCCCTTAAGATTGTATGATATACTAATTGGCATGATTTGGTTGCAAAAATAGGGAGTTTTCATAAATTGTTTAGAGAAAACAATGAGTTGTGTGGATCAAAATGGCCAACTTAGATTAATTCAAGGAAAACCAAAACCAATATTAGTCTGACAAATCTAATCTTTATAGTTAAAGAGAAGTGTAAGTAAAGGATGTGAATTATACCTAGTGCATGTTGAAGTAAATGAACAACTAACAAAAAAAGGAAATTTATGTAATGTACCTGTTATAATAGAGTTTTAAGATCTTTTTCCAGAGGAAATCCCTCGGTTACATCCTCATGGAGATATAAATTTCTCTATTGATTTAGTACCTAGTGCCACCCCTGTGTCTAGAACCCCTTATTGAATGAGCACCCTGGAGTTTCTAGAGCTCAAAATGCAGTTATACGAGTTTCTAGACAAGGGTTATATAAGACTAGGTGTCTCACTATGGGGGGCCTATACTATTTGTTAATAAAATGGATGGAACATTTAGAATGTGTATCAATTATTGACAATTGAATAAGTTAACTATAAAAAATAAATGTCCAATACCCTCAATTGATGACATATTTTATCAAGTAAGGGGATAAACAATATTTTCAAAATTTGACTTAAGGATTAGATATCATCAACTACAAATAAAAGATGAATATATTCACAAGAAAAAATTTAGAATGAGATAGGGTCACTATGAGTTCGTAGTGTTACGCTTTGGTCTCACTAACAAACTGAAAACTTTCATGTGTCTGACAAATAACGTACTTCGGAAATACCTTGACAAATTTGTGTTATTATTAATAGATGACATCCTAGTTTACTCTAAAGATGAAGAAGAGCACAAACAACATCTCAGATTGTTTTAACATACTTTAAGAGAACATCATCTTTATGCAAAAATCAGCAAATGTGAGTTTTACAAAAGCAAAATAGAGTATTTAGGGAACATTATTTCCAAGGACGAACTATCTGTGGACCCTGAAAAGGTTAGGGAGATTATGAATTAGCCCACACTTAAGGATATGTCAACATTTCTCTCATTTATGCGAATTTCAGGATATTGTTGAAGATTTGTGGAATTTTTTCCAATATTATCTTACCCCATTACTTTCCTTGCAGAAAAAAGGAATAAATTTCAGATGGAAAGCCAAATGTCAAGAATTTGTTTACAAGTTGAAACAATTATTAACAACAACTCCTATACAAAAAAATGCAAACCCAAATAAGGAATTTACCATCTGTACTGATGTGTATTTGGAACAACTTTAGGGTGTGTTGATACAGGAAAATGCAGTAATAGCCTATGGGTCTAGGAAATTGAAAAACAAAAAAAATAATTATGTTGTGTATGATCTAGAGTTGGAAGCAGTGATACACTCCCTAGAAATGTGAAGACACTATCTATTAGCAAAGAAGTTTATTTTGGTGACAGATCATATTAGCTTGAAATATTTCTTCATCTAACCTGACCTAAATGATAGACAATCAAGGTGGTTAGCTTTTATTAGTGAGTTTGAATTTGATATAAAACACATAAAAGGGAAAGAGAACAAGATAGAAAATGCTCTAAGTAGACATGACCATGCTTTGATAGAAAGGTCTTTAAGTACAACTAGTATAGATTTTGGGGAAGAAATTAAAAATCCAATGCAACTAGATCTTGAATATCAACAAATTCAACAGAAATTACATCAAAATGAATTTTGGGATATACTAAAAATTTTGAAAAGGTGTTCACCTACAAAAACAGATTGTACATTCCCAATGTAGAGGTATTTAAACAAATTATACTAGATGGGTAACACAAGAAATCATATGTAGTTCATTTGGGATACCAAAAAATGATAACGACATTAAGGAAAAAATTCTTTTGGTCAGGTATGAAAAGGGACATGCCATGATATTTATAAAAATGCATATTAATTTCAACAAGTAAATCTAGAACACCAACTCCCTGTTAGATTGCTAAACCCATTGCCCATTCCTGAATCAAAGTGGGAGGTAATTTCAATAGATTTTATTATAGGATTACCAAGGAAAAAGTATGAACATGATTTCATCATCGTGGTGGCAGACACCTTGACTAAAGCAATCCCTTTTATACTGGTGCATTCTACTTTTGGAACTGCTCAGATTGCCAACATTTTCATGAAAGAAATATTTCGATTGCATGGTGTACCAAAAATGATATTGTTGGAAATATATGCTAAGTTTACTTCCATGTTTTGGAAAGCTCTATTTGGAGGCATGGGGACTCAATTAAATTTTGAGCACTGGATATCATTCTCAAATGATGGATAAACATAAAGGACAAATCAGATCCTAGAAGATATGTTGTGAAAGTATGTCATGGAAAGGGCTACTAAGTGGGAGGGTTTTTTGCACTTAGCAGAATTTTCCTATAACAATAGCTACCAAGCTTCCATACAAATGAGTCCTTTTGAATCTCTATATTATAGTAAATATCATATACCACTCAGCTAGGGTCAACCGAACAATAGATTAATACTCAGACCAGATGCGTTACAATAAATGGAACAAAAGGTGCACAAAATTAGACAGAATATTAAAACAACACAAGACAAGCAAAAAATTTAAACAGACAAGAAGAGAGTTCATAAGTGATTTAACATTGGAGACCATGTTTACTTACAAGTAAAACCCACGAAAAGTACTCTAAAAGCCAATACTTGTGCAAAGTTGGCACCACTGTTCTGCGGGCCTTTTGAAATCTTAAATAGAGTGGGTCGAGTAGCTTATCAACTGGCCTTTCCTAATAATATTAAAGTTCATATTTTTTTTCATGTGTCCTTATTAAAAAAGTATATTAATGATAACACTCATGTGATTCATTGGAACTTGATATAGGTGGAACCCAAATGAGACTTTCTTCCACAACCACTCCATATTCTAGATCAAGAAGAGACCATGCTCCGGAATCGAGAAGTCACTCGGGTCAAAGTGTAGTTGACGCGCTCCAAACTTCATGAGGATACCTAGGGACAAGAGGATACTATGAAAGAATCCTAACCAACATTGTTCAATAATGGGACAGTTGAGTGATAAACACTAAGGACACTATTATTTTTTTTAAAGGGAAGAGATGTAATACCCCTCTATTCCTATGTGAATATTATTTGTTTAGATTGAGCTATTTTTGGTTGTGATGGCTAGAAAGCCATAGTGAAATTAATTTGAAATAACGTATGGTGATGTAATAATAAATTTCAATAAAAAATAAAACTAGAGACATACATAGGAAGGAAAAATTGAGTTAAGAAGAAAAGTGCCCAAATCTAGAAACTAATGTGGATGGATAAGATCAAGACAAACTTCCCTTAATTAACTCCTAAAATACCCTAGGGTTTTCTTGATGAGATTTAATATGATTAGAAGAAATAATATATTTATCACTCAATGTGGAAAGAACATAGAGTAAAGGTGAATAAAGCATTGTGGGAGAGAAGATGTGGGCTTTAATGACAAGGGGAAGTTACTTTTTTGAAATATAGGCAAACCCCTAGGTTATTGGGTTGGTATACCCTAGAAAGCGAGACTGCGCTAAGGAAAAGTCTACTAGGGAAGCAAGGCATAAAAATACCTTGTCTAGAATCACAAGATGTTGTTGATTCAAAGGCAAGGAGTCAGCTCTGGGGAACTAGTGGTGAAGGTTCAAGGTTTGGTGGAAATTTGTTCATCCCAAGTAGTTCCGTTCCATTTGGTATTACTGTTAGAGTTTCTTGTTGATGATTTTTAAATGATTTTTTTTCTAATTCATTATTTTTGGTACTATAGCCATTTTAATTAATATCAAAGAGAAAACTCTAGTGCATGGTGAATTATGGACATGGTTATATATACTAGTAATAGTTTTAATAGAAAACTAGATAGATTATACGTGATAACTTAATGTATAGCTTATATATCTTGTTAAAGGGCTTGTGGAGACTAGGAATGATTCCCTAGAAATCTCCGAGGTCCCATTTATTGGCCGGTCTAGTTACTCGTAAAATATTTATTACTTTTTCCTGATATGGCCTTAATTTGGTGATTTTTTGTATACATGTATTATTGTTTTCAATTGCGAAAAAAATTAGTTCGGCCAGTTGTTGAAGACCGTTTCCTCATTTGGTGAAAGAAAGGGGAGTTTGAATTAATAAATTAATTCTTGTAATTTGCACATGGGCATGAAATAATCTAATTATAGTTTCTTTAATTTGGTTCGAGTCAAGGAGTACAACTCCTGCTTATTGTTGAGATTTTCGGTTTTATTAAATTGGACAAAAATCTCATGTAGGTGACAACAATAGGATTTGTTGCTATATTAGCTCCATTTTGTTGAGGATTTAATGCATCCGATATTTGTTGTGAGAGAATTTATGAGTCAGTTTTTTATTCTCTTAGCTATAAAAATATATGCCCGTATAGGATATTGCATGGTAGAGAGAGTGTGTGAGGAAATAAATTATTGTAATCTCCTATTGAATAATAAGATTGTCGATGCCTCTGTTTGGTGGACGTAGCCCAGATTGGTTGGGTGAACCACAATAAATCCTTGTGTTATTTTTTTATGATTTTATATGTTGTGCTTGTCTTTTAATTTCCGCTGCACACTACCTGCTCCAACAATTGGTATGAGAGCATGTTGAGGAGCGGGTACGTGCGTGTGACGGCTCTGCTGAAGGTGGAGTTTTGGGGATTGGCACAGTTTCAAGCGAGACATTCGTGCAAATTTTAGACAGTGAACGGGCTGGTGCATTATATTTCTGAATAGGCGAGCCCATTGGCGCGGATCTGAGTTTATTACTCGCGCCAGAGTGCCAATATCCCGATTGGTGCGGATCCGACGAGTTTAAGCACGCAAATCTTGTTACTCTAACCGATTTTTCTTTTGGTGCGGATCATCTTCTGTTGAGGAAGTGCCAAGACCCTTTCGGCGCACCAACCGAGGATCGCTTTGGTAAAACTGCAATTTTGTTATTTGTAATCTGCAGTTTGTACAACAGAGAGATTGTATGATAAGATAAAGGTAGTATAGTAGAAGGCAAAGGCCATTTTTGTTAAATATTAATTTGATTTGTTAACAAGTTGGAATTGGAGATTGTTTTGTTGATACAATACGGCAAAAACTCAAAGTGCTCTTTTTGAGATCGAGAATTTCAATGGCAAAAACAACTTCGAGATCTGGAAGGTGAAGATGTATGATCTGCTTGTGCAACAAGGTGTGGGAAAGGTGTTTATGGGAAAATCCAAACAGCCTTACAACATGACAGATGATGAGTGGACCGAATTGGATGAAAGAGCATTGAGTGTTATTCGACTGTGTTTGGCGAATGATGTTTTGTTTAACATCGTGTCGAGCAAAATGACTGCTGGTTTGTGGACAAAGCTTGAGAAGTTGTACATGACAAAATCCTTAACGAATAGGATTCTCCTGAAGCGACAGTTGTACAGTTTGCGAATGAAGGAAGGTACATCGATTACTGATCATTTGAATACTTTTAATATTCTCTTGATGCAATTAGAAAGTATAGAAGTGAAATTTGAATCATAAGATAAAGATATAACTTTATTATGTTCGTTGCCTGAGTCATGGGATCATTTTGTTACTTCTATAATTCTTAGTTCATCAAAAACCCTTGAGTTTGATGATGTAGTTGCATCTTTATTATCTGAAGAAACAAGGAGAAGGTCAAATTTAGAAACCTCTACATCAGAAGCAATGATGGTCAGAGGTCGTTCTAGAGAAAGATGCTTCAGTAGGCACAGCGACTCACGTTCAAAGTCGAAAGGGAAGAAG
This sequence comes from Pinus taeda, assembly GCA_000404065.3. Lineage (NCBI taxonomy): Eukaryota > Viridiplantae > Streptophyta > Pinopsida > Pinales > Pinaceae > Pinus > Pinus taeda. The sequence goes on along the minus strand of APFE031676196.1, from coordinate 46,134 downwards.
AGTAAGGTAAAGTGTTGGTTTTGTGGCAAATCGGGACATTTGAAGAAGGACTATTGGAAAGGACAGCAAACTTCTAAAGAAAATTCTTCAACAGAGAAGAAAGAAGAAAACATGATAGATACAGGTTCGACACCCAGTTTAGGTATGAGTGATGAAGTGTTATCAGTTAATTTGTCTAATCATGATCAACATTGGGTGTTATATTCTCGTGCATCAAATCACATGTGCATTCATAGAGAATGGTTTAAGACATATAAATCAATCAATTATGGAGTCGTTTACATGGGTAATGATGTCACATGTAACATTGTGGGAATTGGAAGCATTCAGCTGCAAATGTTTGATGGGACAACAAAAATTTTAACTGATGTAAGACATGTACCTGAATTAAGAAAAAATCTAATTTCATTAGGAGCACTTGACACAAATGGATATAAAACTATTATTCAAGGTGGAGTAATGAAAATTTACAAAGGTATTTTACTAGTAATGAAAGCTAAGAAGGTTGGAAATCTATTTCAGTTAGAAGGAAGAACAGAGTCAAATCATGTTTCTACGATGTCTAAAAATGACAGTAATTCTATTTGTTTATGGCATCAACGGTTGGGCCATATGAGCAAAAGAGGTTCAAAGATTTTGTCTGATCGTAAGTTACTTCCTAATCTAAAGCCTGGTAAGTTATATTTCTGCAAACATTGTCTATTTGGGAAACAAGGTAAGCACAAGTTTAAAATTGGCAAACATACTAGTAAAAGAATCCTTGATTATATCCATTCTGATGTTTGGGGTCCATCCCCTACAACCTCATATGGAGGCTTGTCATATTTTGTATCTTTTATTGATGATTTCTCTAGGAAAGTGTGGGTCTACATGTTAAAAAGGAAGTCTAATGTATTTACAGTTTTCAAATAGTTTAGAACATTGGTAGAAAACATCACTGGTAGAACCATAAAATGTTTAAGAACTGACAATGGTGGTGAGTTTACTTCCAACGAGTTTGACAATTATTGCAAGGACGCTAGGATCGAGAGACATAAGACCACTGTTTATACTCCTCAGCAAAATGGAGTTGATGAACGCATGAATATGACTCTTTTAGAGAGAGCAAGGAGTACGATGAGTAACGCCAATTTGTAGAAGGAATTGTGGACATAAGCGGTGGCTACAACTTGTTATTTGATAAATCGATCACCATCAATGATGATATCATGCAAGATTCCTCAAGAGGTATGGAAAGGTCACCCTTGTGATTATTCTAAACTAAGAGTTTTTGGTTGTGATGCATATGCTCTAGTGCCAAAACATCAGCAATCTAAATTAGATCCAAAATCAAAAAGGTATATCTTTGTTGGATATGGTGATGGAACAAAGTGATACAGATTGTGGGATCCTACTACTCACAAGATCATCATCAACAGAGATGTAAAGTTTAATGAATCCTCTCTTGTACAGTTAGATGTAGATAATAAATTGAAACACGATAACGTATCTAACTTTCAACACATTCAGTTTGAAACCACTTCTGATGATAGTCAAAATGAACATAGTTCAGATGCAAGTCATGAACAAGTTTTAGATACAGATCATGAACAAGGTTCAGATGTAGATCATGAACATGTCTTAGATGCTCATCATGAAGAAGTTCCTACAGATGGTAATCAGCCAATTGTGCAAGTACCAGAAACATCTTTAAGGAGGTCTACAAGAATAAAACGTCCTCCTAAAAGGTATGATGATTATGTTACTTCAATTGCATTTACCGCTAATGATGATGAACCTTTGTGCTATCAGGAAGCTGTAGAAGGTTTGAAAAGTGAAAAGTAGAAAGAAGCTATGAAGGAAGAAATGATGGCCTTAGGTAAGAATGGCACATGGGATCTAGTTGAACTTGCTAAAGATAGGAAAACTGTGGGATGTAAATGGGTTTTCAAATTGAAATGGGGTGTGAATGATACAAAGGATAGGTACAAAATGAATATGGTCACAAAAGGTTTTTCTCAAAAAGAAGGCATTGACTTTCATGAGATATTTTCACCAGTTGTAAAAATAGTTTCAATTCAAATTGTGTTAGCATTAGTCACTTTGCTTGATTTAGAATTACAACAAATAGATGTTAAAACTGCATTTTTACATGGAGATTTAGATGAGGAAATTTATATGGAACAACCGGAAGGGTTTGTTCAACATTGCAACAAGAAATTTGTCTACAGGCTCAAGAAATCATTGGCCGCCTCGACAATGGTACAAGAAATTTGATTCTTTCATGTTGAGTCAAAAATATATAAGAAGTGAATATGATCATTGTGTTTACTTTAAGCAATTAAGTAATGGCATGTTCATTATCTTAGTGTTGTATGTTGATGATATGCTTTTAGCAAGCAAAAACATAGTAGAGATCAACAGGTTAAAGGCTCAGATGGCAAGGACATTTGATATGAAAGATCTAGGAGCAGCAAGACAGATTTTGGGCATGGATATTTTCAGAGACAGGAGCAATGGTACGCTGTGGCTATCACAACAAAAGTATATTGAGAAAATACTCTTGAGGTTTGGTATGAACAATGTGAAGCCTGTGTCAGTCCCTTTAGCTTCCCATTTTAAGATTTCTTCTAGTTTATGTCCTAATACAGATGAAGAAAAGGAATATATGTCTCGAATTCTGTATGCCAATGTAGTAGGTTGTTTGATATATGCGATGGTTTGTACTCGACCAGATATTTCACATGCAGTTGGGGTTGTCAACAGGTATATGGCAAATCCAGGTAAAGAACACTGGTCAGCAGTGAAATGGGTGCTTCGGTATTTGAGAGGCACAGGTGATTATTGTATCACTTATAACAGGGGTAGTGAATTTGTTTGCGGATATGTTGATTCCAATTTTGCAGGTGATTTGGATAAGAGAAGGTCAACATCAGGGTATGTCTTTACTCTTGCAGGTGGAGCTATTAGCTAGATGTCAAAGCTACAGAACATTGTTGCTTTATCCACTATTGAAGCAGAATACTTAGTTGTTTCTCATGCTTGCAAAGAAGCGATTTGGTTGAAAGGTTTGTTTAGTGAGTTTGGTAGGTTACAAGACAACATCAAGTTATTTTGTGATAGTGAAAGTGCAATAAATTTGGCTAACAATTTGGCCTATCATAGTAAATCAAAGCATATACCAATCAAGTACCATTTTGTAAGATAGGTTATCATTGAAAGGGGAGTCTTTCTTGAAAAGGTGCATACAAAGGAGAACTGTGCAAACATGTTCACGAAACCAGTTTTGCTAGAGAAGCTACGTTGGTGTTTGGCTTCTCTTGGCTTGCAGAAAAGATAAAAATAATAAAAAAACAGGGTATCAGGCTAATTGTTGTCAAGGTGGAGATTGTTGAGATTTTCAGTTTTATTAAATTGGGCAAAAATCTCATGTAGGTGACAACAATAGGATTTGTTGCTATATTAGCTCCATTTTGTTGAGGAGGAGTTGATGATGCATCCTATATTTGTTGTGAAAGAATTTATGATTCAATTTTTTATTCTCTTAGCTATAAAAATATATGCCCTTACAAGATATTGCATGGTAGAGAGAGTGTGTAAGGAAATAAATTATTGTAATCTCCTATTGAATAATAAGATTGTCGATGCCTTTGTCTGGTGGATGTAACCCAGATTGGTTGGGTGAAATACGTTAAATCCTTGTTTTATTTTTGTATGATTTTATATCCTGTGCTTGTCTTTTAATTTCCGCTGCTCACTATCTGCTCCAACACTTATGAAGCCGACTAATTCATAGAAGATTCCCTAGGGAAGGAGTGAATGTGTGCCTTTATAGGCTATGAGAAGAAAACACATACTAGCGTGGACCCGTCTCCTTAGTAAATGATAATAGTTGGGTATAATACTTAGGTCATGGTGGCAAGAGAAAAGCCCACCCATTTAAAAAAAAAAATGTAAAAGAAACCTTCAGATGAAAAAAAATGGGGAAAAAAGTTTACATATCTGAGATAATGGAATAGAGTATTTGTAAATAATTTACAATTAAAGCCAAATCCGACTTTAGCCAAATTTTCATCTAAATTATTTAAGTGATTTCATATCACAGTGCTAATTACATGCCAGGATAGTCTAACTATGTTAAGAAGGAAATAGAGCATATACAATGGTTTCTCTGGTACTATAAATGAAAACAAATTCCTAGTTGCATATTTCTATATATACGCTGCAGCAAAAGCACATTTTAAAGCTTAAGTACATTAAAGACATAGATAAGGAAAGATTCAATCCTAAATCATATTAGTGGATAGTTTCATTTGTAATCAGCTGTGGGAGTTAACGGATATGTTCCACCGATATATTAGTGTATAGTTTCATTTCTTATCGGCTGTCGGAGTTAACTGATATGTTCGACTCATTAGGGAAAAAATGCATATAACAAACTCTCAGAAGTAGATGCACAAATATTTACCAATACCAAAAACATAATAATGCCCAACGTCTCGAATTGTAATAAATTTACTATGCTTACAGGTTTCACGCCGAAGTAACACTTTGTATTTTCAATTTCAATGTATTTTCTAGAAAATCATAGAATAAAGAGTGAGGGGTAAACAATTACAAAAATGGGAATTAATGAAACAAGTCCACAAACACAGGCATGTCTGCATAAGTAGTCACTTAAAGCAAACACCCTCTGGGGTATAGAAGAATATTGTACAGTAAATGTATACATTTATTACATCTTTCGGAGCGCTTGGAAGTATAATGCATGTGAATAGTAAGCAAGACTTTTAGTCATATAATAACAAGCACAACCATAGAGAAATCCCATATGAAAAGTGTTTATAAAAAACCCATCAGCGGAGGGGATCTATTGAACACACCTATAACAGAGCGAAGCTTCTTGGTCCATAAATTTTATCTAAGAAGGACTGGATATGCATAAGTAGTCATTTAAAGAAAATACCCTCTGGGGTATAGAAGAATATTGTACAGTAAATGTATACATTTATTACATATTTCGGAGCGCTTGGAAGTATAATGCATGTGAATAGTAAGCAAGACTTTTAGTCATATAATAACAAGCACAAGCATAGAGAAATCCCATATGAAATGTGTTTATAAAAAACCCATCAGCGGAGGGGATCTATTGAACACACATATAACAGAGCGAAGCTTCTTGGTCCATAAATTTTATCTGAGAAGGGCTGGGGTAAACCAGCCAGGAATTAGCATTGTCCCCATACCTGCACTTGCAACGACACACATAAAACAATACTTAACTGTAAGGAAGAGAGGTTGATTCAGATAGAAAAGGAGAATATATATACAAACTTAGGCATAGGTTATAGTTAAACTAATAAAGAGTCTACCTTGTAGTAAGGTCTTTGAGGGAAGATTCCTTTCTAGCCCAAGAGAGGACACAGAGGATACACTAAATTAAATTACTAGCCATTGGAACACATTTCGAAAAATTCCACATTAAAGGAGTGAAACAGAACAGAGCGAGGAGGGAGGAAATTATAATACCTAACCAAGGAAAGGACTCGAGTGACTTACACTGTTGTGGCCCTACATGAATGAAGTGAGGAACCGAGAATAGCCATCCATATCAACTTCTGAAACCTGTCGCTATGCAAATGGAATAAGAGAATTTTCCGAGGTTACCTCGGAAGGATGGACTCTCACTAAGAAAAAAAAGATGAAACCTTGTTTCCCTGAAAAATTTCCACAAATAAACAAAGGTTTGCAGCAATAGTGCTACTGTGTGAAAGTAGCAAGAACTTACCCACTAAAGAATCTGAACAATGAAGACCAAGGTACCTGTACGTGGGTTGAATGTGGACCATCTTCCCCGCACAAACCCAGACTAGTAGATTGTCATTGAACTCAGTGAAAGTAGCAAGAACTTACCCACTAAAGAATCTGAACAATGAAGACCAAGGTACCTGTGCGTGCATTGAACGTGGACCATCTTCCCCTCACAAACCCAGACTAGTAGAATGAACTCAGATTAGAAAAAATATGAGAAGAATGGAAAAATAAAAAAAAAAATACGTTGATATACCTTTACCATTAGAAACCTTTTGTTAAGGTCATGCCAAGTGAAATGACACAGCATAGGGTTTATCTGCGGAAAACTAAAGAGGAAACCTCCTCAAAACACATGGAGGGGTAAGCGAATTGACCATAGCAACAGGTCTATGCAAAAATATGGTCGTCTGAAAACCAAAACACATTTCTCTCAGCAACCTGGATGTATATAAAGAGGTTAAGAAAAGCTGGATTGTTACAAAATTTATAACGAGTAACAGGCGGGGTGAGATTGATCTTGAGAGATGACACAAGAATCTGGAAAGAAAACCCCTAGGCACTACCTATTTCTCACCCTCATGGTGCCATTATGGAATTTTGACAGCAAGGATGTTGAGAGGTATGAGGCATAACAATCTGCAGCCTCCGCGTTAGAGAGGTTGCCATAGCTCCTCCAAGGCAAGCAACCGTTCAAATTTCTTTGCTACCACTCAACAACACAAAGTGTATACTATCCCACAAATGACAATGGGAAAATCAGCATTGAGGGTTTAAGGTTCGAGAAGCAGATGGTGGGTCGTTGGATCGTATCGATTCATCTGAACCGTTCATCGCAAACCAAGACTGAAACCCCATGTAAGGAGCACATGGTATGGGATGCATTGGCATAAGAGGATTAGCGATTCAACTCCCCAGGCATACGGTTCCATTCCATCTGATTTGTGTGAGGTGGAATATTTAAAATAGGTTGTGTCGTAATAAAACTTTGGAATTATTGTTATTAAATGAAAAACAGATTTCGAGATTTCCCAAGGACTAACATTGCAAATATAATTGTCAACGAAGAAACTTTGGATATATGTGCGCTCAACGTATGTTATTGAAATTATGATTATAATAGACAGCTAATTAATTAACAAAGGCTTCATAAGGCAAGTGACGTTTCATATTAGCATTAAGGCCATGGATCATAAGATGGTACATCCTAAATGACTTGCATATATAGTGAGTCTTTTTATTGTTGATATAAGTAATATAACTAAAGCATAGGGGCATGTATGTTGTCCAAGTAAGATATGTATATAAATAAGATATGTACGTAATTATCGGTACATAAAGAGAACATGTTCAAACTCTCAAAGTTATGTTAAAATGTAATTTCAACCTGTCGTGCAACAACATTAAAATGGCGACCATAAAACCATTCTCGAAAACCAGTGAACTCCATCAGACCGCTTTTACGGAAGGAGTGGTATTCCTTCAATCATCCCCGATGCAATAAAAATCTACCACGCGTCCACTGTACGTTCAACAAAACCATTTTTCATCGGAACGTAAAGTTTGGAAGAAAAGGGCCATTCGATATTGTTCTGAATCGTTGGATTAAGAAGATGAATGTCCGTCGTTGATCAAGTCAAAGTTGCATACAAGCCTACAGGGAATGAATATTAACGTGAACTGAAAGTTTTGTGTTTGAGCGCAGTTTTGTCAATGAGGTAATTTAATGAATTTATAGCTGTTCATAAATTGTTGGTGAAAATTTTAATTTTATTATTTTCTATAAGCGAAAGGTATGGGCATATTATTTTTATTATTAAAAATATATGCAATGAAATATGAAACGAGTAATGTTTTTTTTGTTTTAGTTTTTGTTGTTGACTTTTTGTAATGAAAAGTTAAAAACACACAGTAGTACGAAGGTGAAACAAGCAGTGCTTAATGTTTTTTGTGCTGAAGGTTTTGTAATACACAGGAGCGTATAATGAATTTTTTTTTGAAGAATATGTGAAGTGAGTGAAACGCGCAGCAACGCTGATGTATGAATCTTTTTTTTGTATTACAACAACATATGTAAAAGTTTTTTTTTTATTTATTTATTTATTTATTTATTTATTTATTTTTTATTTTTTTTCAGCAGTGAATGTAAAAGAGATTTTTACACATAGCAGTGTAAAATTTCAGGTTGAGACAGAGTAATGTTTTTTGTTGTTGAAATGTTTTTTTGGTGAATCCCTCTGAGAGAAAAAGGATGAATTTTGTATCAGGAATTTTATCTTAATGAATACAAAGCTTTTCTGGGTGTATGTAATACTCTGTTCTCAAAAATCAGTTATAACTTCCCTGTGCTAAGATCCTGGAGAGAAACAGAGCATTGTCTCAGTGTTCAGTTAATTTGTTTTTGGAATTTTACCAGAAAAATTCCCAACAGTGGTATCATAGCTTGTATAGGCTCTTTGAAGGTGTCAAAGAAGCTGAAGGAAGAAGTTTTTTGTTGCAAGAGATTCTCCAGCAGAGTGAAATCTAAGGAAAAAGGATCCAGGTATTTCTCAAAGTTTTTTTTGTGTTGCTGTTGAAGAAACAGTGAGTTATTTAAAAAAAAAAAAACACTGTCAAGTATTAGAAGCATAGTTTAGAGTGCTAGAATGGCCAGCACCAGCACCAGCATGGGTATGTTTAATACTCAGCTCCAACAATTTAATGGAAAAAACTATGACTATTGGGCAATAACCATGAGAGCCCTGTTTTCCTCACAAGATTTATGGGAATTAGTTCAATATGGGTTTGAAAAACCAGTAGATGAAAATGAGTTTAACATATTGACTCAGGCAGAGAAAGATCTATTAAAGAGCAATAGGAAGATGGATTCAAAAGCCCTTGTATTTTTGTATCAAGCAATGCATGAGAGTGTGTTTCCAAGGATAGCAGCAGCCAAGACATCCAAAGAAGCATGGCAAACTCTCAAGACAACCTATCATGGCATGGAGAAAGTGAAGACATCAAAACTACAGATGTTGAGGAGGGATTTTGAAAATCTTTGCATGAAGGAGTCAGACAATATTGACTCATTCTTCACACATGTAATTGAACTGGTCGCACAGATAAGGACCCATGGAGAAATTCTTGAAGAAAAGAGGATTGTAGAGAAACTGTTGAGGATCCTACCCTCAAAGTTTGATGTGATTGTCACCACAATAGAAGAGACAAAGGATCTCTCAAACTTTTCAGTTGATGAACTTCAGACATCACTGATAACACATGAGCAGAGGTTGAGTAGAAATGAAAACTCATCTCTAGAACAAGCCTTCAAGACCCATATGTCTTTTGGAAGAGGAAGAGGTCAAGGCAGAGGAAACAAGAGAGGAAGAGGCAGAAGCCAAAACAGAGGTGGAAGAAACAGTCCAGCAAATGCTCAAGGAAGAGGCAGCAACCCAAATCAAAACCAAGGCCAAGGCAGCAACCAACAAAGTGGACATCATCATGCTCAAGGACAAAGGTATGAAAAATCCAATGTCCAATGTTATTATTGTAAAAAATATGGGCATTATGCTAATGAATGTAGGAAGAAGTAGCATGATATGAGTAATAGATCAAGTGTAAATATCACTAGAGAAAACATCAGCCAAGACAATGTGTTGATAGCTTGTAATATGGCTGAAACAAGCAGTGATAATATATGGTTTCTAGATTCTGGTTGTAGTAACCATATGACAGGAAACATAGCCTTGTTTTCTAAATTAGATCAAAATGTGAAATCACAAGTCACAATTGGGACTGATAGTAAAATTTATGTTATGGGAAAAGGAGAAGTTAAAATATTTACAAAGAAAGGTGAAAAAGAAACCATAGCAGATATCTATTATGTTCCTGGAATGAAATGTAACCTCTTAAGCATTGGGCAGCTTGTTCAAAAGGGGTACAATGCTTTATTTGTGAATGATGTATGCACCATCATGGATAAAGCACCCAACAAACGATGTATTGTTGAAGTGAATATGACGAGGAACAGGATGTTCCCTCTCAGGATAAAGGCAGATTTGAAAAACAAAGAAGTAATTGCAGCAGTTACCCAAGAGGCTTTCGAAAGTGTACCAAAAGATGAAAATTGGTTGTGGCACTTGAGTTTTGGACATCTCAACTTTGGAGGTCTTAACTTGTTGAGTAGAAAAGGAATGGTAAGAGGATTACCATTGATAGAGAAACCGGACAGCCTTTGTAAAGGTTGTATCTTGGGGAAACAACACAGAGAAAGTTTTCCATCAGGGAAAACCATAAGGGAAAAATCACCCTTAGAAATTGTTCACTCAGATGTATGTGGACTGATGCAAACTCCATCACTAGCAGGTAGCTAAAATTTTCTAACATTCATTGATGATTTCACTAGAAAAACTTGGGTTTATTTCATGAAGAACAAAAGTGAAGTGTTTGAAAATTTTCGAAATTTCAAAGCACTTGTGGAAAATCAAAGCGGGCTGCATATCAAAGTTCTAAGAATTGATAGAGGAGGTGAGTATACCTCCAAGGAATCTCTACGGTTTTGTAGAGAAAATGGAATTCATAAGAAATTTATAGCTAGTACACCTCGCAGCAAAATGGAGTTGCTGAAAGGAAGAATAGGACAATCATGGATATGGTAAGGAGCATGTTGAAGGCAAAGCATTTGCCAAATGAGTATTGGGCTGAAGCTGTAAATTGTGCAGCATATATTTTGAACAGGTGTCCTACAAAAGCAGTCATGAACAGAGTGCCGGAAGAAGCATGGAGTGGGAGAAAGCAAGGACTCACCCACATGAAAGTTTTTGGATGTGTGGCTTATGCACACATTCTAGATCAGCTAAGGAGGAAGTTGGACAACAAAGGGGAGAAATGTATTTTCATTGGATACAATGAGGAATCCAAAGCTTACAGGTTGTATATCCCATCTACCAAAAAGTTTTTTGTGAGAAAAGATGTTCAGTTCATTGAGGAGGAAGCTTGGGATGGAAGCATAGAGAAAACAATGAATGTTAAAAACTGTTTGTCTCATGGTGAAGATGATGAGGAAATGGCTGAAATACATCCCCAAACAGAAGCACCAACACAAGGGCAGCAAGGGACACCCTTGAGGAGAAATGAAAGTGCTTCTCCAAGCACACCACAAAGAGGAAATTCAAGTGCTTCTTCAAGAACTTGCATGCCAAATGAAAGACGTAAGAAGTTCATAAATTTAAGTGACATTTATGAGCAAGAGGTAGCAAATGAATGTATGAATTCTTTGTTTGCATTATATTGTCATGTTGATGACCTTATTCATTTCAAAGATGCAATTAAGGATTGGAAATGGATAGAAGCTATGGATGAGGAGATCAAATTATGGAGTTAAATGGGTTTACAAAACCAAGAGTAATGTTGAAGGCAAAATAGAAAGACACAAGGCAAGACTTGTTGTCAAAGGGTATAAGCAGCAGTATGGGAGAGATTATGAGAAAACTTTCGCACCAGTTGCTAGAATGGAAACCATGAGAGCAGTGTTATCCATAGCAACACAAAACAAGTGGAAATTTTACCAAATGGACGTGAAGTCAGCATTCCTAAATGGAGTGTTAATGGAAGAGGTTTATGTAGAACAACCTCTAGGCTATGAAAAGAAAGGCCAAGAGCACAAAGTGTGCAGATTGAAGAAAGCTCTTTATGGACTCAAGCAAGCGCCAAGAGCATGGTACAGCAGGATAGATTCCTGTCTACAAAAAAATGGATTTGAAAAGTGTGAGGCAGAACCCACCCTCTACATCAAAGAACATGATGATAAAATTTTAATTGTTGTGTTGTATGTTGATGATGTTATTTTCACAAGTAATGATGATCATCTCATTGAAAACTTCAAAACAGACATGAAAGAGGAATTTGAAATGACTGACATGGGTTTGCTGAGATACTTCTTAGGAATAGAAGTAGATCAAAATGAAAATGGAATTTTTATCTCACAAGAAAGATATGTTAATGAAGTGTTGGAAAGATTTAACATGCAGGACAACAAGGCAACAATCACTCCCACAGTAATGGGATTAAAACTTAGCAAAGAGGACAGCAGCAAGGATTTTGATCCTAGCTTATATAAGAGCATAGTTGACAGCCTAATGTTTTTGACTGCAACTAGGCTAGATATAAAGTTTTCCATTAGTTTAGTTTCCAGATTCATGGAGAGGCCAAAAGAAGCACATTGGCAGGCAACAAAAAGAATTCTGAGGGATGTTAAAGGTACTAAACGATTTGGTATTTTATATACTACTTCAGAATGTTCAGATTTAATTGGACACACTGATAGTGATTGGGATGGAAGTGTAGATGATCGGAAAAGCACATCCGGTTATGTTTTTCACATGGGTTCAGGAGCCATTTCATGGGCTTCTAAGAAACAGCTTATTGTAGCGTTGTCTACAGCAGAGGCTGAATATGTGGTAGCTACAACAGTGGCATGTCAAGCAGTTTGGATGAGAAGAATGTTAAGGAGCTTAGGCCAAGAGAAGGCAAAATGAACGGTGATTTTTGTGACAATAGCTCAGCTATTGCATTATCCAAGAATTATGTGTTTCATAAGAGAACGAAACACATTGACGCAAGGTTTCATTACATCAGGAAATTGGTAAGCAATGGAGAAATTGTTTTACAACATTGCAGGACTCAGGAACAGGTTGGAGACATTTTGACAAAGCCATTGGACCAAAAATGTTTGGGTATAACTGAATGCCCAGCAGTTGAAATTAAAGGGGAGTGTTGAAATGTAATTTCAACTTGCCGTGTAGCAGCAATAAAACGGCGACCATAAAACCATTCGCGAAAACCAGTGAACTCCATCGGACCGCTTTTACGGAAGGAGTGGTATTCCTTCAATCGCCCCCGATGCAATAAAAATCTGCCACACGTCCACTGTACATTTAGCAAAACCATTTTTCATCGGGACGTAAAGTTTGGAAGAAAAGGCCCGTCCGATATTGTTCTGAATCATTGGATTAAGAGGATGACTATCCGTCGTCGATCAAGTCAAAGTTGCATACAAGCCTACAGGGAATAAATATTAACATGAAGTGAAAGTTAGTCAAAGTTGCATACAAGCCTACAGGGAATAAATATTAACATGAAGTGAAAGTTTTGTGTTTGACCGCAGTTTTGTCAGCGAGGTAATTTAATGAATTTACAGTCGTTCGTAAATTCTTGGTGAAAATTTTAATTTTATTATTTTCTATAAGCGAAAGGTATGGGCATATTATTCTTATTATTAAAAATATATGCAATGAAATATGAAATGAGTAATGTTTTTTTGGTTTTAGTTTTTTTGTTGACTTTTTGTAATGAAATGGTAAAAATGCACAGCAGTGCGAAGGTGAAACAAGTAGTGCTTAATGTCTTTTGTGCTGGAGGTTTTGTAATACGCAGGAGCGTATAATGATTTTTTTTTTTTGAGAATATGCGAAGTGAGTGAAATGGTGCGCTGATGTATGAATCTTTTTTTTGTATTACAGCAGCATATGTAAAAGTTAAGGTTTTTTTTTTTTTCTTTTTTTTTTTTTCAGTAGTGAATGTAAAAGAGATTTTTGCACATAGCAGTGTAAAATCTTTTGTGGGTGTATGTAATACTTTGTTCTCATAAATCAGTTATAGCCTATCTGTGCTAAGATCCTGGAGAGAAACCGAGCATTGTCTCTGTGTTCAGTTAATTTGTTTTTGGAATTTTACCAGAAAATGTTGTTGTATGTTGTCTAAATAAAATATGTATAAGAATAAGATATGCATTTAATTATCGGTACATACAGAGAACATGTTCAAACTCTCAAAATTATGTTTTCATTAAAAATAATAAAAATAAAACACTAATGATAATGTGTACGGAATGACAATCATCATAGTGAATAAGTAGCAAAATGTAGTAACGAGTGGTTGCAACCTAGAAAAACAAAAAATGCTAATAGACAGGTATATGACCTGACCCAAAATGTTAGAATTATTTTATTTTAAACTTATGTATAATCAGTTTATTTTAAATATGTTAATTTAAATTATTATATTAGAATAAAAAACATAAATTTAAATAACTTTTAAGGAATGATCAATTTATATATAATTTAAGTAAATGAAAATCATTTTATTTTTTTTATTTTTATAGTATAAACGAAAGATGTATAGTATTTTAATTTTTTAGAAAATTGTTTTTATCAGAAATTCTACGAATTTGAGTGGCTAACATGCTAAGAACACCTATTTTCTGAGCAGGAAGATTGTGAGAATTAGTATGAAGATATTGTTCATTATGAGTTTTTTTTAATATACCTCATGGGAAAAAGATCCATCAATTTTACTAGAAATGAGGATATCAAGAAAAGGAAGGCAATCATTGATCTCACAATGATTATTGAGATGTTGAAAAAACAAGTCTAACTTCTCAGGTTTGTGCTGCCATATCTTACAAGTGTCGCCAACAAATCTTTTAGTAAACTTCCACTAAACTATTTTAAAATTAAACTCATTAAAATATCAATTTTTACAATTAAAATAATAATAAATACAATTCTATATATTTAATTCTAATTTATTTAACTTTTAATTTTTCTTGATTTATTAAATTTAATTACAATTAAAATAATAATAAAACAAATTCTAATATTTTTTTAATCTTATATATTTAACTTTAATTTTCTTTGATTTATTAAAATTATATGTAGTGCCATTATGTATTATCATGTTAAAGTAAGGTTTAAATATTATATTATAGTTTATCATAGTGCAAATAATAAATAATTATTAAATATTAAAATTAGATTAAAATTAAATGTAAAGAAACAACAAATTTTAAATTTAATTTAGGTAATTATATATAATTTTGAATTAATTATTTTATGCAATTAAGATGCAGCCATGATGTATGAATCATGTGTTCCAAGAATTCTTATTCTTTCTATATATAATCTTTATTAGTTAAAAAATTTATTTTTTTGTTGTTTTGTTACATTTTTAATTAAGCTGTGTTGTGTTTGGAGTTTAGATATTTTTAAATGTGCATTGAGAACTCTCATACATAAGCAGCTTGCTAGTTAACTAGCTAACTAACTACTATTTTAAAAAAATGATATATTATATAATTAATTATAATATTAATAATGATTAAATCTGTATACCATTATGTATACCATTATGCTCTTCCATACAGATAAAATGAAGTATAAAAGTTATAGCTTTAAATACATGTTTTTTTTATTGATTGACTTTCCTCAAATCAAAATGTATCATATACATATAAATGACTATGTCAATGATAAATATACTAGCAATTGCATCACATGTTGCAAATGAAACGTCGTAAGGCTATAGCATATGGAATAATAGCATAGGTGAAAAAAGATGTGATATGTTATGTGATCTAGATGTTGCCTAGTTTGAAATGGTTTCCTTTGCTAAATAAATTACTTACTAAGAATAGGTAATAAATAAATTTAAATTAATGAAATTCAAAATGTAAAGTTTGAACTTTGAAATTCTTAATTGAATCTTTACAATTATGAAATTTACAACAAATTGTTTATTTGACATTGCAATTGTCCTTGAACTACTATATCATAGCCATCTAATCTGACAAATCTCTTATACATCTTCAAAATTTGTATGGCCACATGTACACTTGGATCGCATAGTCTCACTATAGTAGTCAAAGTTACGAGAGTAAAACAATGTAATGTCACCTGTTGTATGAAGTGGGTGGTGGAGCATATTGTTCAATATGTTATCAATAAAATCCCATGATGTACATGAGATTTAATTCCTTACATGGTGTCTCATGTATCCTCTCTTCCTCATGTACATGAGATTTAATTCCTTACATGGTGTCTCATGTATCCTCTCTTCCTCATGTTCTAATAGGTTGAAGATCTTTGTCATTGTCGACCTCAACACCAAAGCTCCAAGGCTCCTAGTCTATTTGTATCCTCTCTCCTTCAAACATCAAATACTTGAGCTTCATGGTGATGGGTAAACTAACAAACCACTTTGATTTACAACCATGTGAATATGACAAGGTAGACTAACAAACCACTTTGATTTACAACCATGAATATGACAGGCCTAACCAAAGCTCCCAAGGCTCCTAGTCTATTTGTATCCTCTCTCCTTCAAACATCAAATACTTGAGCTTCATGGTGATGGGTAAACTAACAAACCACTTTGATTTACAACCATGTGAATATGACAAGGTAGACTAACAAACCACTTTGATTTACAACCATGAATATGACAGGCCTAATTCCTGAGTCCAAACATTTGGCCTTGAGTTCTACTCAAAGAGGCTAAATTTAGAAGCAATTCTCCCATATGCATTCCTACAAGTTCAAAAAACCCTATCTTAAATTCAAAAAACCTTATCTTATGGCACTGCAACCTAAGAGAGGAAGAACCACAAGTGTCATAATTAAAATTACATTTATTTTCTCCATTCCTCTTTTACATTCTTGACAAAAACAATTCTATCAATTCAAAATTGCAAATCTTGGCAAAAATGTTATCCTTTCCTCTTTTAGATTCTTCACAACAAGAATTCTATCAATCAAAAATTCCAAATCTTGGCAAATACTATTAGCTGGATTTCGTTGATGGGAAAAGCCAAAAATGTAGAATTTTATCCAACAACCCAAAAATGTAGAATGTTATCTAGCATTTAAACATTTTGACTCAGTCAAATTGCATAAAAATAAAATGAACAATTATAAAAATCCAAAGTTATAGATGGATCTAAGGTTGTTTGTTCTCAAATTATATATTATATCATTTTATTATAATCTAATAAAAAATATAAGAAAGATGTTTATAAAAAATTAAGAGACAAAATTAAAATAATAATGTAGAGACAAGTATGGAAACATCATAATTAACTATGCTCATATTCTCCTCCTTTCCTCCTTAACAAGGTCAATTTTTCCGATATCCTCAAATAATAAATCAATGCAACATATAAAGAAAAAAATAATATGGGTTGTCTCTTCATTATCAATTTGTTAAGCACCACATAATCATCACCTTAGTAGTTGTCTTGAAGGACATGCTCCACACCTATCTCTTTGTTTTATTTATCAAAAAAATTACAAAAAATGGAGCATCCTCAATTTTTTTTATTAACAAAGCAACACTTAAAAAGCTAAGATCAATAGTTGAGATACATGTAAGAGATTTCAGATTTCAGATGTGGCAAATATTGTTAGTTGAATTCGTTGGTAGAAAAGACCAAAAATGTAGAATGTTATCCAACATTTAAACATTTTCACTCTATTACATAAAAATAAAACAAAACAAAATAAATAATTATAAAAATCCAAAGTTAAATAATCTCGTTGGTATTCTCCAACTCTATATCTTATTATATTATTTGTTAGTAACCGTTTAAAAATTAATACCAAATTAATCTATATGATTCTACAATTCAAAAAATCCTATCTTAGGACACTAGAAGCTATGAGATACACTCATATAAGAGCCACAAGTGTCATAATGTAGAATTTTATAACATTTAAACATTTTGACTTTGGCCATATTACATAAAAGTAAAACAAAAAAAATAAATAATTATAAAAATAACGCCATTACGTTCAATAATCCCTCATTGCCTGCCACTACTGGCCACTTACTCATCTAATCGATGCCAAAATAAATAAAATATGAAAGTCACCTCATTGAAAGATAAATTCTAAATTAATTGAAATATGAATTTTGTAATATTCTCCAGTAATCCATTCCTCCAAAAATAGTCTTTGGAACAACAATGAGATGATAATTTTTATGCTAAGTGGATTACATAATATATATGATTTATGGTATATTTATTTGTTCATCAACGCTTGATAAAATTTCATTTCTATTTTGAGCCGCTGGCCATATTTTTATGGAGATTGCGAATAAATTAAGTCGAGTTGAAACCCAATCATGACATGATATTAATGTGTGAGAAACTAATTATGAAGTTTGCGGTGAAGAAATTCTAAAGTGAAACAAAATCATGAAAAATATTACGAGTTTTGTTAGCCTACATATAGAATAGGTCAAAAATAAAACCCCACAAGTAATGCGTGTTTCGACTTTGCAATCGTCAGTGCAACCTACAGTCAAGTTAAAAACCATAGAATATAAAGAACACAAAAAATGTAGTTTCAAGTTATTTAATATTAATCCCATTAATTATGAAAATCCACAAAAGCAAGGTTAACCAGTTTGTTCAGGCCAAAATCACTTAACCAATTTGTTCGCGACAAAAGCACTGTATAGCAGTAGCTGAGGTTGGATTTTCAAACTCATCTAGTTGGCAATTGATCACGTGTGATTCATTTAAAAAATAATGATAATATTTTGGAAATTAACTGCAAATTTTGATATAAAGGAAAAACTCAACTGCTCCATGTGATGAACCCCACCACGTGCACATGAGCTCACTTATGGATGCCAGACAGGAAAACCATCACTACATTGTTGCTGTTATCGGTGGCTTTGGAGGCGATAGAGGTGGGTAGATAGCTTTTATCTTCACCAAATTACTTCCAAAGCACTTCAGTTTAAGTACAGAGACAACTCCTCTAACGAAATAGACAAGCTTCAACGCATTCAACACTTGGCAGTACCTTCCATTCAACACATTCATTCTTGAGAGAGAAGCTTGTTATTTCACAAAAAGACTGCGTCCAAAAATTAACTATAAATAAACCATGAATTCATTGCTTTGGTATTGCATCTAAACCTCGGAGAAGTGTGGGCTAGAGGAAAATGTTTCTCAGAGGGAAATGCCGTAAGGCATAGATAAATATACATTCTATAAAATATTAATCCATAATACATTCATTTCAGTGGTTTAAAAGATAATTCCTCATATATTTTTTCAATAACAAATTAACAATAAAGTGGCATCACAACTCGAATATACAAGGGTTGATTCCCAAAAGTGCATTGCAGTTACAAACAATTAAGCCTAAATCCTCTATTGCCCTTGAAACATGCCCAACGAAGGGATGAAATTTCCACTATGGATGTTGCACAAAATTGTCGATCAAGAAGATATTAATAATTTTATGGCTTGATAATTAAACCCCAATTTAATCTTCGAATGATGTCAATCATATAAATGTCAGCTCAAATGAGCCTAACCCATTCACAATTCCATTTATTTCTCAACATATTTTTGTAATTTAGTAAGAGTAAAAAATATGTTACAAATTTGAGTAATTACAGCAGAATAACCAGTTACAGATGGATTATAGAGATCACGCATCCATTCACTCCTTGATTTTCAAGAAGATTTCTAAACCTACAGAGAAAAGCTTTAACACTTCGAGGACGCAGATATTTCATCATTAACCTCTGCCTTGAAGCCACTGACTGCAAGAAAAGTAGGGCGAGTGCCATCTAAGAGCTCGCCATCACTGAGAGTGTGCTCTTCTGTGATTGGCCGCAGTTTTTTCTCCATCGGTCGTCGTCTTTCCACACATACTCTCTGTAGAGGGGCCATTTCTGTCCACTTCCAATCAGTTGTTACCGTCATCTTTGGAATTTCCATTACTAGAGTCAAATTTTCTAGACAAATACAATCTTGAAAAGAAAATCCTAACCTACACCAAACCCTAAGTACAACACCACGGTAAAATTTCCTGGCAAACTAGTGGACGCCGCACTAAACAAAAACATTATCAACATTAGTAGCAAGGCTACTCTGAATGGTATTTAACCATAACAGGTTTCCTTAAGAACCAAAAAGGAAGCTAACCTTGATTTCCTTGAAGCCGGAGAACAAAGAATTTAAACCCTGCCACTGATATTAAGAAACAACAATCAACAAACATGCATATGATAAAGAGAGAAAAAAATGAGTTATAAACAAATTTGAAATTTGTGGTACTCAAGGAGTGTGAAAAAAATGAGTTATAAACAAATTTTAAAATTGTGGTACTCACTGAGTGTGAGCCAAGCAGCAGCAAGCACATGCATAGCTCAAGAGTTGAATCCAATTAGGGTTTGTAACACCGATAATAGAGCTTGCACCGAAGAGAACAGGTTGCAATTGAAGCAACTTTGGGGTAGAGGGAAGTGGGTGGTTAGGCCTTAGTTGTACTGCCTGCATCTGAACCTTGATATGAGGAGTTCGATTTAATAACTGTTTTTTCCAACTACCAACTACTTTACGACCATCTAACGGTTAAATTTTTTTCTAAACGTCTAACATTTAATCCAATGACACATAAAGATGATAAGTGGAAAAGAGGAAAAGTGTTTCTGAGAGGGAAACGCCTTACGGCGTAAAAATAGGTTATACACTAGAATAATTTATATAGTGCATTCTATATACAAATTAAATATTTTAATGTCAATTCAACATAACATTATTACAAAATTTAATATAAATTATATTAATTAAATATTATTAAAAAATAACAATTCAATAGGAATAAGATGTATCTTATAAACAAATAAAATATATTTACACAATTCATTGCTGGGTCTAATATAATATTTTAATATCCTTAATAATTGTTGAATTTAGACTTATGTGATCCATATCAAGTTTATAGAGAAGAGTTTTTGGTGGAAATCACATCATAATTCATTTGTCGACGTGCTTCAAACCAACAAGTGTGGTTCATCCTTAGGACAATTTAAAGAAGTAGATCATGGCTATAGGTTAAATAGAGAGAGAAGATCATTCAATGGTTATATTTGACCAGAAAATGACTATATTGGACCGAGTAACTAGGCAAGACCAACAATTATATTTGACCAAAAAAGGATTATATTGGACCGGGTAACTGGACTGGACCAAGAGATAGGGACAGGGAAAAACAATTACTTAATTAATTAATAAGTTATTTTTCTTTATATTTATTTCCATTTTTTATTAAATGTAACCATTGTATTAAACTAATTTGAGTATAAATCAATAATTAATAGACCTTTTTTATTATTTAAAACTATATAAAAACCTATATTATTATTATTATATGAAATAATAAGAAAAATGTTTATTAAATGGATAACCTATTTAGTTAAATAAATTTGCTAACCCATTTAAAATTATAAGATTGGACAAATATATTTCATGACTTAATTTACTTTCAATGGGTAGTCAATATTTTATCCACAATTTAGGGTTCATTTAATAAACATTTTTATTATTATTTCATATAAATAATAATATAGGTTTTTATATAGTTTATATAGTTTTAAATAATAATAAAATTTATCTTAATTAGTTATTGATTTATAGTCAAATTAGTTAAATGCAAACCGTTACATTTAATAAAAAATGGAAATAAATATAACAAAAATAACTTATTAATTAATTAACTAATTATTTTTCCCTTTCCCTATCTCTTGGTCGAGTCCAGTTACCCAGTCCAATATAATCATTTCCTAGTCTCTATATTTAACCTGTAGCCATGATCTAGTTCTTCAACTTGTCCTAAGGATGAACCACACTTGTGTTATAGATTATGGAGAATATCTTAGATAATGAATTGGTTCATGGTACCTCAAGATATGAATTAGTTTCTATTTCCTAGGGTATGGTTCTAACTTCCCTAAAACCGTGTCTATTATATAATGTGTGATGTACATTGAGTATGCAAAGCATTCTGCAAAGAGAGACTCTCCTGGTTCAGACTCTCTTTCGTAGAGTTGATGAGTGACTATTTTTTATTAATACAAACATCACTTTTTAACATGGTATCAGAGCTACAGGGCTGAGGAACCTATATGCTAAGTGAAGGGCATGCCAGAGGCGAAATTGTCGTGTGCATTTGAGGGAAAAATCACGCCGATACCACTATGAGACTTACGCATAGTTTTATTTTGTCGACCGTCATGAATCTATGTTGTATAATCACGTCGACTGTCACATATCTGTGGTGATAAATCGCGCCGACTGTGCAAACCAAAAAAAATGGCTGTGTCTTGGTAGTGGCTGCTGAGAGAAGGCTACATGGAGGCTAAGGTCTATCGATAGAAGGCTACAATACCCTATACGTGGTTCCTCACAGAACTGTCGTGGAGAGCACGCAGTGTGGTGGAGACTTGCATGGAGGCCCTATGGAGATGACGCACAGACTACAAGGGATCAGCCAGTGGTAGAGGGTGTTGAAAATACCAGAAATCGGACTCGCAGAGTTCAACAATTTTTTTCTTTGACATAGATCTCGGATAGATCTAACATATAATTTTTTTTACCTATCAAATTTTTTTTAACCGCCAAGATGAATAATCAAATGATTGAAGCTCCAATTATGTGAATTGGAAATTCAAGATGCGGACTCTGCTAGAAATACAAAGTGCTTGGACAATTGCAAATGGGGATGAGCATAAGCCAGCAGCTGGATCAGCATCGATCCCAGATTGGGAGAAGTGAGAAGGTAAATCAAGGACATTGTTGAAGATGTTAGTGAAAGACTGCATTATACCACATATCGGAGAATGTAAATCAACAAGTGAAATCTGGGGAATTTTGAAGGACTTGTATGAGATCAGGAATACAAATCATCTTCTGTTCCTGAAGAGAAAAATATTATCTCTGAAGATGGAGGAAAATGAAACAGTTGCTTCCTTCATAGCGAGGATCAAAGAACTAAAGAACAAATTGGTAGGCATTGCTAAAACAATTGCAGATACAGATCTACTAACCATTACCATGAATGGTGTGACCGATGACTACCAAATGTTTATCATTGGGATAAATGCAAGAGAGAAGATCCCAAAGTTTGAAGAACTGACATGAATTGTAATGCAAGAAGAAGAAAAAAGATCGACTTTGAAGCCCAGAATTCCGATCTTGTGTTGATGGTGAAAAATAACTTCTTCAAAGGAAAAGGAAATTCGCAACAGCAAAACGGAGGAAACTCACAGAAAAGACCAAATCAGACTCAAGGTATGCATCCGAATAGAAACAACCCTGAAATTAAATTCTTTTGTTGTGGAAAACGTGTTTGTATAGATAAGGAGTGCAGGAAGAATAAATATCATGAACAACAGCAGAAGCAGAAAAGACATGCAAGTCATCTCGCAAATGATAATGATGAGCAGAACTTCAGATTGTTCATGGTAAACTTTGATGATAATGTTGATGCAGACATCTGGTATGTAGATTCGGGAGCATCCACACATATGACGGGAAACAAGCAATGGTTCGAATATTTTAAAGAAACCAACAACGGAGCACAAACCTACCTAGGTGATGATAGAAGTCATCATATGAAAGGATGTGGGAAAATTTATGTCATTTTACCTAATGGTACTGTAAGACAAATTTATAATGTCATTTATGTGCCCGGTGTAACAAAAGACTTGATTTTTGTATCCATGGTTACACATTTTTTAAGTCTAAATGTTATATTAAAAATCTGTTAGATGGCATGAAGACTATTGCTACAGGAATTCGAATAGGAAGTTTGTACAAATTGGATGTAAGACCAGCACCAGTTCGAGCTTTGACAGTAGCAAGTTTGACTACAGAAGACCTGTGGCATCAAAGATTTGGTCATATTAACTACAATAATTTGTTGTTACTCTAGAAAAAGGAAATGGTAAGAGATCTTCCTATGTTAAAACAAGTGCATAATGATTGTGATGCTTGTACATAAGGAAATATGCATAGAGAGGAATTACCTATTTGAGTAGAGAAGAAACAGAGAGAGATACTTGAATTAGTGCACACAGATCTTTGTGGACCCATGCAAACAAAGTCATTAGGAGGTGCACTGTATTTTTTACTGTTTATTGATGATTGCACAAAGTTTTCTTGGGTATATTTTTTGAGTAAGAAAAGTCACACATTTTAATACTTTAAGCAGTTTAGAAACATGATTCAAAAGAAAAAATGGAAGCATATAAAAATTCTCTACTCCGATGAAGGGGGAGAATACAGGAAGGATGAGCTTATAAAGTATTGTAAGGACCATGGGATATTATAGCAATTCACAGTACACCATACTCCTCAGCAGAATGGATTAATGAAAAGAAAGAATGGAACATCGGTGGAATGTGCTAGGAGCATGTTGAAAGGTAAGGATCTTTGAATGGTTTTTGGGCTGAAGCATTGAATACTGCAGTTTATTTGAAAAATAGGAGTCCTGCAAAGAGTCTTGAGTTTAAAACTCCTTATGAAGCACTATATGGATTTAATCCTACAGTAAAACATTTAAGAGTGTTTGGGTCTAAATCATTTGCCAATATTCCAAAGGAAGATAGAAGGAAACTAGATTCAAAAGACATCAGATGTACCTTTATAGGGTATTGTTCACAATATAAGGCTTATAGATTATTTAATCCCTCTACTCACAAGATTTTAATTAGTAGAGATGTCATATTCCATGAGCATGATCATGAAGAATCTAATAAGTGCAATTAGGAATGGGATATTCCATTCTTGGTGGAAGAAGGAAGTGACGAATCAAGTGATGGAAATGAGCAGAAACAACATGAAGGAAAAGAAGATGATGCAGCAGTCAAGCCAAGTCCAACAAAGGAAATTCAGAATAGGTCAGAAGCTACACCAACGCTCAGAAGATTAGGTAGGAAGACTCAATTGTCTGCTAGATACAGGGAAAATGCTTTTATAACTAGTATGACGAATGTTGTTGAACCTTCTAGTTATAAGGAAGCAAATGAATGTAGTGAATGGAAGACAGCTATGTAACATGAATATGAATCTCTAATTAGGAAAAACACTTGGGAGCTGGTTGAACTTCCTAAAGGGAAACAAACCATATGTTGTAAATGGTTGTATAAACCAAAGATTAATGTAGATGGAACCATAGATAAATGAAAAGTTATATTGGTAGAAAAGGGATATTCACAAAAAGAAGGCATTGATTATGAATAAACCTTTTCCCTTGTAGCTAAACTAAATACCATCAGTTTGTTGATTGCTATAGCTACTAAGAAACATTGGATGATTCACTAACTAGATGTAAAGTTTGCATTTTTAAATGGAGAATTGAAAGAGGAGG
Source organism: Pinus taeda (assembly GCA_000404065.3). NCBI lineage: Eukaryota > Viridiplantae > Streptophyta > Pinopsida > Pinales > Pinaceae > Pinus > Pinus taeda. The sequence continues at coordinate 21,355 of APFE031676196.1, read as the reverse complement.
TTTATTTAGAGAAACCCGAAGGGTTTGTCCAGAAAGGGAAATAACATTGAGTTTGTAGATTAAATAAAGCTATTTATGGACTAAAGCAAGCACCCAGGTCCTGGTATGAAAAGATTGATTCATTTTTTTGCAACTTGGCTGCAACAGAAGTAAAAACGACCCTAATCTATACACCATGAAAGATGAAAAGAGGCACACAGTGTTGATTTCTTTATATGTAGATGATTTAATTATCGCAGGGGATTCCATTGCTCTAATGAAAGAAATCAAGTAACAAATTTCAAAAGTGTTCGAAATGAAAGACCTTGGTGAATTAAGATATTGTTTGGGTCTTGAGATCTGGAGAGATTTAGGACAAACTTTTATGTCTCAAGGTAAGTATGTCAAAGGTCTACTAGAAAGATTCAGGATGGATGAGTGTAAGGCTACAACAGTACCACTACAACAGAACATCAAACTTCAGAGTGAGGATGGTTCTAAGGAGGTAGATGTGACACTTTATAGACATCTGGTTGGGAGCCTAATCTACCTGACCACTACTAGACTAGATTTGGCTTATGTAGTTAGTGTGCTAAGTCAATACATGTCCAAGCCACTTGAGAGTCATTGGAATGCAACGAAATGCATATTAAGTTATCTGCAAGGTATTGTAGACTATGGTATTATTTATATTGATTCCTCTGATGTTAGATTGATAGGATTTACAGATTTAGACTATGCCAAAAATGTAGACGACTGCAAATCCATAACAGGCTATGCATTCAGCATTGCATCTGGGGTGATTACATGGAGTAGCAAGAAACAAAACACATTTTCATTGTTTTCAGCAGAAGTAGAGTATCAAACCATGTGCGCAGCGACATCTGAGGCATTTTGGTTGCGAAGACTTCTCTAAGATGTTAGGGAAGAACAAAAATATGCAACAACAATTAGATGTGACAATTAGAGTTCAATCAAACTTGCTAATAATCTGGTGTTTCACAAGAACACTAAACACATTAATACACAATTCCACTTTGCCAGGGAAAAAGTACAATGAAAAGAAATCCATCTTGTATATTGTAATACATGTGATAATGTTGCAGAGATTTTCACTAAGCCTCTTGGCAAACTTAAGTTTGAAATGTTTAGGGAGATGTTAGGCATATTTGTGATCCCCTTCTCCATTAAGGAGGAGTGTTAGAGATAATGGAGAATATTTTAGAATAGTGAATTGGTTCACAGTACCTCAGGATAGGAATTAGTTTTTATTTCCTAGGGTATGGTTCTAACTTCCCTAAAACCATGTGTGTTATATAATGTGTGATGTACATGGACAATGTAGAGCATTCTCCAAAGCCAGACTCTCCTGGTTCAGACTCTCTTTCATAGAGCTGACTAGTGGCTATTTTTTATTAATTCAAACATCACTTTTTAACAACTTGTTGGTTCGAAACACATGGGCAAATGAATTATGATGTGATTTCCACCGAAAACGCTTCTATATAAACTTGATATGGATCAAATAAGCCTAAAGTTAGCAATTATTAAGGATATTAAAAAGTTATATTAGCCCCACCAATGAATTGTGTAAATATATCTTATTTGTGTATAAGATACATCTTATACATATTGAATTGTTATT
>APFE031676196.1:7044-18974 GCA_000404065.3 Pinus taeda | reverse complement strand
ATTTAATAATAAATTTTGTAATAATGTTATGTTAAATGGGCATAAAAATATTTAATTTGTATATAGAATACATTATATGAATTGTACAGGCATATAACCTATTTTATATTTATCATTGACGAAGTCATTTAATAGGTGCATGATACATTTTGCTTTCAATAAATTCAATCAATAAAAAAAAACTACATATATTCTAATTTTTTTTTTGCCATAGAAAAAAGTCATAATTTTATTCATATGAAAAAAAGTACATTTTGTAGATGCTTAAAGCATATGCAGAAGAGCTATTCCTGAAATCATGAAACAAAAGGATACAAAAAACAAGAAAAGAAAAATAGAACCAGCTGGCCTATGCCTTCCTGCCATTCTTCTTCTCCACTCTTTGCCAAGTTCCAGTGTTGGGAGAGGGAGCAATAATGGCAAGTTGGCTTTCCATTGTATTCATTGGTTGTTCTTTGTCATATTCCAATCCGTTGGAACCATGTGTTTGTCTGATGCCACTTACTTCCAGTTGTAATTCTTGTTGCTATTTAAAATCATTTTGCCCCAAGTTAGGCCCCCGGATATTCTCTTCCTATATGTTTTCCTATCTCATTTGCATGCCTGTAGGTTCTGTCTTGAATTCCTCCTCTTCCAGCGGTTCGGTATGCTGCGAACCTTTGGGTTTTTTCTATTGTTTCTTATTCCCTTTAGGCTCCTTTTTAGCCAGTGGACAAGCATATTGGAGGTGCCCTGTTTCCAAACATATGTTGCATCTGAATGCTATGTTCTCATAGTCAAGCAGTTGTGTCCATAGTGAATTATTAAAATTCAATGTGATGTGATCTAGTAGCCCTTGACTCATGTCCACTTCTACACATATTCTGGCATATGTGAAAATTCTTTGAATAGATCTGTCTTCATCTAATTTAAGGAACTTCCCCAAGGAGTTCCCAATGGCTATTAAGACTTTTTGATGCCAAAAATGTAGTGGGAGGTTATGCAGCCTTACCCAAACTGGAATTGTTGAAACTACCATGGTATTGGCATCACAATCTGGGAACCAAGGGGTGATGAAGAGGCTAGCATTGCCCAAAAACCAAGGCCCCTGATTGATGATGTTATTTCGTTCTTGTTCTGTGTTGAATCTAACTATGAAAAACCCCTTAGGGCATGAATAAATTTCACAGTTAGGTGACCATGTTGAGAATATCCATTAATGCATTGCATCAGATTTTGGAAAAAGACCATTAAATCTACATATAACAACATTGTGGGCTAAATCTGTGTATATATCAGTTACCTTTGGAAGAGATACTGTAAGCGTTAGTGATTCTGGCGTCAGTTCCACGATGTAGGGGCCTCGTATCTCTAATGTGGGTGTTGATTTGTTTTGCAATGGTTCCTTTCCTTTCAGTGCATTGTGAAAGGTGCTTGAAGTTTTTGAGTTGGCTCCCTTATATCCGCCTCACAGTGTTAGATTAAGAATGATAGTTGAATCTTTGATAACTCCATAGTCCTGAAGTGAGTAATTGTCATGCAAGTTGAATCCTATATATATCATATTTTGGTATGTTGTTGGGGTTCCCAATTTTGTCTAGATCTCCTCTTTTAACTCTTCTACGCTCATCCCTTTTCTAATCTGTATGTAGTAATGTCTGCCTTCTATCGATCTGATAAATATTTGTATCAAATTTGCCTTCATACATGGTGGATCGACCTTGTCCAGGCCTCGATTTGTTGGATCTAACTTCTATGTCTTCCCAAAATCAGTGCAGAAATTGGGAATCTGGTTGTACCTTATTATCTCTTGTTTAGGTTCGCCGTAGTCATTTTCCGGAAGCCCAATCTTAGTGCCCTGAGTATGAGTACCTTCTTTTATCAAGGGAGCCCATATCTCCTTATGCAAAGCGGTTTTAGCTTGAAAAGCCCTGGCCATGAGTCTCCCCTTGTTGGCATTATCCCCTATATTCTTATGGGCACCACAGAGTTTTGAAAACTGCCTGCTCCGAGTGTGCTCTGGATCAGGCTTGTCAAGCGCATTTTTCAAATACCCAGCCATATTGCTGAGGGTATCAGTTATCAGCCCAAGTACCCAGTCCTCCAAGGGCATGGCGGCTTTGGCTGGATTCGCCATGGCAACTATACTCAACTTCCAACCAATGATGCAAACCCTTGGTATTCTAAAAGGAAATTGGGACGCTACATTTAGCTCGGCCCATAATCACGCAGTCACTTCCGGCCAGACCGCTTCTCCTTTGTATTTAAACCCGGTGGAATGGTAGAAACCAATGTTGAAATGGTTGTACGCTAGCTGATCTGGTCGATGCCGGGGTGTATCTTCCATACCATATCCTGATGGAATGGATCCATGCGGCACACAGTGAAAATCCCCCTAAATTAGATAAAGAGAGCACGCCCATGACCTAACTGGGGATCGATCTACCGCAAGGGATTTACTGTCTGGTTCAATACGAAGCCAAATCCTTGACAAAGTGTTAGGTTCGGCTGACCCAACTACTGATTTCCTGTGGGGACTTCGCGCTATTTCACTGATGCCCCCATCTCTAGTTTGCAGTGCGGCGGCAACGCTGAACATTTTAGAAACCCAAGCCATCCTTCTTTTCCTACTGTCAATTGTTGCAGCCTTCCTTTTCTACATATATTCTAAAGTTATAACTTTTAAACCTTCATTTTATATGTAAAGAAGAGTATAATGGTATACACATTTAATCGTTACTTGTGTTATAATTAATTATATAATATAACATTTTTTGTTAAATATTAGTTAGTTAGCTAGCTAGCGAGCGGGCTCTCATATGTACGAGAGTTATTAAATTTGAAATACAAACACAACTCAATACATATTTAAAAATATCTAGAGCTCCAAACATAATATAATTCAATTAAAAATATATGTACGAGAATTATTATAACTAAAATAGAGACACAACTCAATACACATTTAAAAATGTCTAGAACTCCAACCACAACACAAGTCAATTAAAAATGTAACAAAACAACCCACAAATAATGTTTTTAACTAATAAAAATAACATATATATGTGTGTGTGCGCGCGTGTTTTACAAGAGAATAAGAATTCATGGAACACATGATTCATACATCATGGCTGCATCTATAATATATTAAGATTAAATATTAATTTTAAATTTATATATTAATTAAACTCAAAATTATATATTAAAATTTTTTGTTTCTGGATTCATATAATTATTAATTATATTAATATTTAATATTATTAGTATTTCTACTGTTTAATTATGTAAACAAACTATATGTCATTGAACTTTTATTTATTCTCAAATGGTTAGTAAGTTTATTATCTACTAATTAGGTTATCATTTATAAACATTTTTCTTATTATTTCATTCTAATCAATAACTAATTATAGGTTTTTACTTAGTTTATATAGTTTTTAAATGATTAAAAGTATTATTAATTAGTTTGTTTATACTCAAATTAGTTAAATAAAAACAATTACATTATATAAAAAATGGAAATAAATATAACGAAAATAACTTATTAATTAATTAACTAATTATTTTTCCTTTTCTCTATCTCTTGGTCGAGCCCAGTTACTTGGTCCAATATATTCGTTTGATTTGCTCTCTCTACTTAAATTGTAGCCATGATTTGGTTCTTCAACTTGTCCCGACGATGAACCACACTTGTTGGTTCGAAATGCGTCGACAAATATATTATGATGTGATTTTCACTGAAAACTCTTCTCTCTATCCTTAATAATGTCATGTAAAATAATACACACCAACCCAACATAACATTATTAAAAAATTTATTATTACGTCCAATATAATATTTAAATTAATTTGATACAATTCATTACAAATATATTGTATCATACACAATATTGATATGTTTACACAATTCATTGGGATCTAGTATAATATTTTAATATCCTTAAGAATGGCATGTAAAACATTTTACACCAACCCAAGATAACATTATTACAAAATTCATTATTAAATCTAATAATATTTAAATATTATTATAAAATAACAATTAAATATGAATATGATGTATCCTATACACAAATAGGATATATTTACACACTTCATTTGTGGGTCTAATATAATCTTTTAATTTCCTCAAAAATTACATGTCCAACATTTTACACCAACCCAATATAACATTATTATAAAATTCCTTCTCAAATCTAATAAAATATTTAAATTTTATTAAAAGCTAACAGTTCAATATGAATAGGATGTATCCTACACAAAAATACGACATATTTACACAATTCATCGGTGGCTCTAATATAATATTTTAATGTCTTTACGAATGGCATATAAAACGTTGTACACCAACCCAACATAACATTATTACAAAATTCATTATTTAATCTAATATAGTATTCTTAAATATTATTAAAAATAGAATATGAATTGTGATGTACCTATCCAGATAATGGATATTTATGCATTCATTGGTGCGGTCTAGCTGTATATTTTATGACCTCTCAGCATACTATGTAAACCGTGTTACGCCAACCCAAGTCAAACACAAATATTTCATTATTAATTTCTATCTATAGTATTTAAATAGTATTAAAAAATAAATTTCAATATGAATCGATGTATCCTATACCGGATATGATTATTTCCAATTCATTGGTGGCTCTAATACAATATTTTGCTGTCCTTAAGAAAGCCATGTAAAAACATTTTTACACCCAACAACATAACCATTATTAAAATTCATTCATTAAAATAATTTAATAATTTAAATATTTTAAAATATAACAATTTAGTATGAATCAGATGTCCTACACACAAAATATGCCATTTCTCACATTCATTTGTGTGTTTTAATATTAATATCTTGAATGTCCTAAGGACTGCCATCTAAAATCTCGCCAAGCCAAATGAACATTATTGCAAAATTCATTATCAAATATAACTTAATATTTAAATATTATTAAAAAATAACAATTCAATATGAATCGAATGTATCCTATACTTAAAAATAACATATTTACACAATTCACTGGTGGGTCTAATATAATATTTGAATGTCTTTAGGAATGTCATGTAAAACATTTTATATAAAATAAAGGAAACCAATAAAATTAAATATATGTTTATTATCTTTGAAATATTATTCTAGAATAACATTTTATAACAATCCATTAGTTATCATTATTCATGTTAGACTATCAACATCACAAAAACTAGCATTATTCATGTGACACTTATCAACATCACAAAAACTAGCATTATTCATGTTAGACTCATCAACATCACAAAAACTGCCATTGGTATCTCCTCCATCCTCTTTTTTAATATCTAATTCAAGATTTATAACTATTATTTGGAAAACTAACTCTCAAGGGGATCATCATCATAAAAAATGATTAGCTCTAAAACATCCCAACGTGACCCGTAGATTATAAGTAAACATGTACATACGAAACTTAGGTTGGTGGGTTGGTAAATAATAATAAGGTTGGTGAGTTCGACGACTACTTTTTGGGTTGTCATGGAATGTGCATATGTGTTTATATCTTTTGATGTTAGTGTGTCCATGTGCATATCTTTATATATATTAGGATTATAAATCCTAGTTGTGTAAATATGAAATTACAGAAATATTAATAAAATAAATTATTGTATCATACCAACTCAGAATTAAAGAGTATGGGTAGCTAAGACTCCATGATTTTTAAAACAAGTTTTTGTTGGCTTAATATTTATTAAAAAATGCACACACTTTTAATTTAACTCTATCAAATGACTTTAGGAGGTGTCCGGTATCGACATAAATATATGCACATAAAAGTGAGGATATTGGTGTTATATGATCTAATTGGAGAAAGGGATTGGACACCTTGACGGAAAACAAGGGTTGAACCAATCATAGGTACGATACATGTCCCAGTGTGAGGGCATGGAGGGTACTTTGAGACCCTTGAAGGAAGCAGAAACTCCTAGAGGCCACAAGGCTTTCAAACATCCTTGGTCGAATGAGTTAAACATCCTAGAGTTAGTGACACAAGTAGAGGGATTGTAAGTGTAGAGAAGAGGGTGTACTAAATCAGTGTAGGGTTGATGGGTGATGTGAGCCTATTAAATTAAGGTTATTGGGATTTAGTACCTTAACCATGTTTGTATTTGGTACTATAAATGTACCTGGTTTTGGGCAACATGTTTTCTTGTGGAGTGGAATCCCCAACTAAAGTGATATATTAATAGTATGGTTTATGGATAGGAGGAATGACTAAGGATTGTATCCAAATGGAATCTTTAATAAAATAATATAAATGCTTTTTCAATTATATTGTAATTGATAATAAAATTATGTCTTTTTCAAATGAATAGAAAATAATGGTATAATTATGTGCTTATACACTTGTGCATGAGAGCATTGTCTCGTATAATGGATATAGTTATGCATATCATAGGCACAAGGAATGAAATAAGAGGCATTTTTAGAAAAATATTTGGTTATAGGGGTAAAACGTGTAGTAAAATTCCTATCAGATTGTTCTTGGGGAATTAGGGATGGTATTTAATGCTAGGTTTAAAACCCTTTCGCCATATGGGTCAAACTTCACTATAAGGTAAAACTACATATTACTAGGAAATTGTTTGAAGAAATTTGTAGGGAATGGAGATAGATATATCTCCAATTTATAGATGAAAATGTTTAGAGGGGTTAATATATAAGTTATTAATATTATTACAAACTAAAAAATTACAGAGCGATAGGTATATTTTAGTATCAAAGATGTTAAATTGCTATAGAAAAAGAATGTGGAAAATAAGCATTACTAACGGAAAGAGAAAATTAAAATTTTAAAAAGTGAAATCATATATTGTAACATCTATAGTCAGGTTTCAATGTAAAGTGGTAGCACTAGGTGGCCACTAAGTTGCCATGTGTGGAGGGTCAGGTGGTAGGCAAGTGACATGACTAGACAGCATCAAATGGAGATGAGCTATTAAACCACTTGCACCTTTAAAACCAATATCAATATGAATCATAAAACTTTTTGGGTGTCATCCATCAGATTCATCGATGGTTAAACTTCATTTTACACGCCATGTATGTTTAGACCTAATCGGGAACTAATTTGTTGGATTAGAATGATCTCAATCATTAGATCCATTAGGGGTGTAAAATCACGTTATCCATCGTGCATGTTTGGACCTTATATGGATTTGTCTTTAGATTGGAATCATACTAGCCATTGGATCCTTCAGGGTGTAACTTAACTTTATTCCCCATGCATTTATTGAGATGATATTGGTCTATCCATTACATTGGAATTACCTCATGTGTTACGTTTTTATGGTGCATGTTGTGCATCATGGAAGAGAAATGTGGAATAGACCACATTTGTAGCCATATCCAATCAAGGATTACCATGTGAAGTGTGCCATTGGAATTGTTAGACCTAAATGGTGACTGAAATGCAAAGAGGATAATTTCATGTGTGCCAAATGTTTAAGGAAGTGCATGCAAATTTAGTTAATGTCTAACGATAATTAGAAACTAAAATGTACATAAGAAAATAATTTCAATAGAGGGAGAACATATAGAGAAGGATCGTATAACTTATAACAACCACATATCAAAGTTCCATACATATTTTATTTGTCCAACATATAAGAAAAAGAAAAAAACTAACAAAATTTCAAGAATTTTTTTCTCGATTTTTTTACTCATCCACTTCCAAGAATTTTTTGAGGCCCTAAATAATGTTTTCAAGTACCATAAACGTATGAAAATTTCTCTTACCATTATTAGAGGACATGAATTGGTATATGTATTGTTTGCAGCTTGAAAAAAGGAGATCCGAGAAAGATTTCTTGTGACATCTTACAATTGTGAAATGGATCCAATATGAAGAAGTTATCGTTCAAATAGTGTAAGAGAAAAATAGGGTGTGTATTCACTACCAATAGGCATATCCCTAAAACCATAGCTCATATTGGGGTCTATAAGTAGTCAACATAAATATTCTAGAGAATATAACACAACCATGGATCTAGATTTGAAATTATGTCACTTCATTATTTACGCAATTGATAGAAGTTTTATATGACAAAATAAAGGAAATTAAGTTAAATTTGCAAAAACATTCATAGGAAATGAATTTTATATCATAACTCAAATTTTTGAAAATATATAGCCAATAAAAATCTATTAAAGATTAAATATATTTATCATCCTGAAATTTTGGATTGAGATAGAAAATATTTCTCAAAAATTTAAAAGAAGGTTATAGGTGGCCTATATGGCAGAACCAACATGACGATGAGAAGCATGGTAGATGCTCAGGGGTCCTATATCCATGAAGAAGAGATCACATATATGAATATTAATATGGGTAATGCTAAATTAGAGTGAAATTTGCATGGAAGGGATATGCTAGAGGATAGAGACTTGGAAGAGACCATCTGGATTCTCAAAATGGAGGAGCTCAACTACAAGGCTAATATTTAAAGGTTAGTAAGAGAACAATAGAAAATTAAAAAATAATATTTATAGAGTGTAAATAGCTTACAGATGAGAGTGGACTAAATATCTAAGTCTAGGAAGGTATATGAGCACAATTCATAAATTCTGGTGGGATTATGGAGATTCATGGCATTCTAGGAGTGCTCTTAGACACCACCATCACTCATCATGGAATTCAATTAAGACAACCACTATTTCCCTAGAATCAGGGAGGAGTGCAAGAATTTCACTAGTAACACAATAATATTCATAGTTTGCAAGGAGAGCTCACAAAGATTAAGCCACCTACATTTAATGGTGAGCACAAGAAGGGAGACAAGGTTGGAGATTTTCTATTGGAGCTTTGAAATCTACCACTTGAAGGGAAAAGGAAATTTCTGGTGGGAACAAATTAGAGGAGTTAAACACTTGGATGAAAAGAATATGTCATGGAGATAATTTCAAAAGTAATTTCAAAATAAATACCCATCAAAGAACTACTACAAAAGGAAAACACATGAGTTCTTTAAACTTAATCTAGGGAATATGATAGTGTAAGAGTGCAATCATAAATGAATTGAATTGTTGAGATATTTTGATTTTATAATGGATGAAAAACTAAAAATACATAGATTTTTGAGTCAGTTGCCACAATTATATGGCGAAAGAATTAAATTTAATGAACCATGGAATTTGGATGAAATTATGATGAACGAATGCTACCTTTATGAGTAGGATTGAATAAAATCATCCTTCTAGAAAACTTGGGATATTAAGAAAAGAGAAAAGTTGAAGTAAGAAGAGGTTTAAACCTTCTTTTTTCAAGAAACAATCTCAAGAAAATAAACAAACTTTGTTAGACCATAGTGAATCAATGTGGGATTATTCATTATGTAAGATAACAATATTTCAACTCATTAGGTGTTTAGGTTGAGCAAGAGAACACATAAACATGGAATTACCTCACAAAAGAGATAAAATGAGGATTGTACATTGCATTCAACGAGTTGATACAATAGATAACATGGGTAGAATCATGTTGGATGTCTATGTAGCATTAAAAAAAAGGTAGGATGATCATTAGGTGCATACAATTAAAATTGAAGGTAAGATAAATAACCATCCAATTTCTAGTTTAATTGATTTTAGAGCTAGTCTTAGTTATGTTGATCCTAAACTTGTTGAAATATTTAACTTAAAGAAAACCGAGAATTTCAACAATTTGTTAGTTTAACTAGATACATGAGATAAAAGAAGAATAATTGAACTTGTAAAAAATTCCAAATTAATATGAATGACTCGAGCACAATTTTAGATTTGAACATCATACCATTAGGATCATATGATTTCTTAATTGGTATGGATTGGTTGGAAAAACATAACGTAGTACTAGACTTTTCTAATAAATAATTTATATGCCATGATAAAGAAAGGAAAAAAAGATAAGTGTAAATAATTCCAAGGGAAATTTAAATGAGGGAAATATTAGCCATGCTATTGAAGGAAAAGTTTAAAACATGGTGCCAAATTTAGCCCACATGGAAGAGGTTGCCAAGGATCAAGAACCATCATTGAATACCATAAGGTATTTAAGGAATTTGATGATGTATTTTCAAAAAAATTATCTTTACCACCAAAAAGGGATATTTCCTTTAATATAGATTTTGTTCTTGGATCTTCCCTAATGTCAAAAACAACATAGAGGATGAGAACACTAGAACTTAAATTAGTACAAATGCAGGTAAAAGAACTCTTAAAGAAAGGGTACATATGCCTATGTGTGTCAATTTACGATGAATGGTACACTTTGTTAAAATCAAGGATGGTACACTAAGGTTGTGTATTGATTTTAGGCAAGTGAAAAGGTAACGAGGTGTAAAGAACACACTTTTAAAAAAAAATATGACTTGGTTCATCAACTCATGGGATTTAAGGTGCTCTCCAAGATTAATCTAGGATAAAGGTATTATCAAGTAAGGATGAGGGATGAAGACATTAGTAATACAACAATTCAAACTCGATATGGGTATTACATGTTTGTGGTGGTACCATATGGGTTACTTAATGCACCAATTTTATTCATGCTCCTTATGAATGGCACTTTCCTGAAATATTTAGATAAATTTGTTATCGTATTTTTGGATGATATCCTCTTGTATTCAAAACTAGAAGAGAATCAACAATGTCTAAGAAAGGTGTTGCAGGTGCTTGGAGAACATCATATGTTATCCAAATTAAATAACTTTTCATTTTATCAAAGTTAGATTCACTATTTGGGTGATACCATTTCATAGGAAGGGATAAAACTAGATTAGGAAGAGATCAAAGCAATAAAAGAGCGGTCATCACTAAAAAAAGTGATAGAGGTCAGATCATTCACGTTCTTAGCAAGATACTATAGAATATTTATCGAGGAATTCTAAAAGATATCCCATCCTATAACTTCCTTGCAACATAACAGTATGAAACTTAAATAGTCTCATAAATTTGTAGAGGATTTTAGCATTTACAAATTTTATTAGAAAATGCACCAATAATGGAGATAACTGATCGAAACGAAGATTTCATATTTTCCACTAATGAATTTAAGTAATACCTTGTTGGATTCCTCATGTAAAATGGGAATGTGATATGTTATGAATCAATTAAGTTTAAAGAGCATGAAAGGAATCATGCCAGTGATGAGTTAGAGCTAGTAGCCATTATACATGCCTTAAAAATGTGGACGCACTATCTCATGGGGAAAATATTTGAATTGATGATTAACCATAATGTTTTTAAACTTCTATTTGGACAACCAAATTTAAATAATAGACAAATTAGATGTTAAATTTTTTGGTTGATAATGACTTTGAAATTAAGAACATAAAATTTAATGAAAATAAGGTGGCTGATATACCTGGGAAAATGGTGCATACAATACATGTTATAATCATAAATATATGCAAATATGATTTAAAATTAGAATTTTAGAGGTCAAAATTTCAAATCAAGTGTACATAGAAATAAAAGGAAATATACAAGAAGGTAATTTACAGCCAATGTACAAAAATTTGAATTGGGAAAAGATAGAATTCTTTTGTATAGAGGTATGATTTGTGTGCCAAATTTTGAGGGGCTAAAAGTTATAGTGTTGAATGAGATGCATAGTTACCTTATGTAGGAAATTTAGAGTACCAAGTCAATCTCAACCATCAAGAAACAACATTTTTGCCTAGGTATGAAAAAGGGCATGAGTAAGTATATGTTATGAAACCAGCTCAAGAAAAGATAGAAAACATAGATCAACGCCTTAGAATTCAGCCTCTTCGAGGGGGCAACCTCCTTTACATTACATAAATGAACAATTCTTCAATGATACATGAAAAAACCTCCTTTCTATATATAGGAGTCTAAGGAGTCACAATATAACCCAGCCGACCTAACAATAATAATATAAAGCCACAAAAATAGCAATAGAGGGATT
>APFE031676187.1:3419-17737 GCA_000404065.3 Pinus taeda | reverse complement strand
TTATCCCAAGTTGTTCTTAAGGGGGGATGTTAGGATATTCCGACACATAGGAATAGTTAAGTATAACTTGGTCTAGTATAGAGTTAGGTAAAGTGTGTTTCTTTACTATGTACATTTGTATCTTACAATCCGACGGTCACGATATGTAGTGATCCGACGGTTTATTCTCTCCTTGGTATTACCGACACTTGATCTGTGGCTTAACACCCGATTGGTCCATGAATTCTATTTAAAGTGCATGGAGGGTCATTTGTAGGTTAACCGTTCACGAGAGAAGCTTATGTAAATTTTCATTCTTTTATTAATTAATTTCCTGAAGTGGTCACGTTGGCTCAGGCCGTGGACTATTTCCCTCTTTGAGGGTTTTAACCACGTCAAAATACTGGTGTATTGATTTGTGATCTGTTTGTGAGTGGTGTCCTTTGGTGTTCTGTCTGAGGAACTTACCCTGTAAATTCCTACACTAATAAGGTTTTTCAATATACATCTTCTTGTTTATAATATTACAATATAGAATGTATATCTCACGACATTCATATACTACCAATCCATTTACCATGAATTAGAATAAAATTGTAATACCTTAACAAAAACTACAAAACCATGGGAAAAAATTCCATTTAATACAAAACCACTAAATCTAAAAACAATGTACTAAAAAATAATAAAAATATATGCAAAAATACAACCAAAAGTACTTCCTTCTAGTGATGCCCCCGAAACTATACGTAGTTGGCTTACACCTCGTACAAACCCCCCGATCAAGGGGGCATCCTCCCCCCTACAATTTTGTCAAGCAAGTGGGGTTGTTGAACCTTAAATTTTAGATTAGTAGGGCTTTACGTTGGCACCAATGAACTACTACATTAAGAATCTCGATCTTAGAAATTTCAATGGTAATGATCCTATAACATGGATATCTCAAATAGAGAAATTCTTTGATATACATCAAGTGGAAAAATGGTAAATATTGCATCCATGCTTTAAAAAAAAAAGCCAAAATGTATGGTATTAATGGATTTCTGAAGGGAAAATGGGTTTAGGTATACCTTGGCCTGTGTTGATAGAGGAATTGATAGCACATTACGGAGATTTTAAGAGAAATATATAATTTAGTCAATTGGTAAATTCTCAACAAAATGGTCTCACTAGAAAGCACATTGAGCAATTCTAAATGTTGAGTCTCAGGGTAAAGAATGTTTCAAAGGATAATTTGTCAGACCTATTTATGGTAACTTTAAAGGAAATCATCCAACTTGAGGTCCATCTCTTTGAGCCTAAATATATAGAGAATTCTTTCAATATTGCTTAAATCATATTTTCTCTAGAATTTTTTGGATTGAATTATTTTCTTGTTTGGTTACTCAATTGGCTCACAACCCATATTACCATCCTCAATGTGATGGGCATAACAATATCATGAATAAATGTTTATAGGGATATCTAGGTAACGTTTCTTCTAATAAAGGGACACAATGGGCCAAATGGTTTCTCTTGATAGAATGATAGTATAACACATCCTTCCATAATACATCAGACATGTCACCATTTACGTTACTTTATGGATATCACCCACATCCATAAAATCTCCCTTGCAATGGAATATAAAGACTCAAGAATTAGAGGACCACATATGGCACTAATAAGAGGTTCTCATATTATTGAAGGAAAACTTGGTTATGGCACAAAATAGGATGAAACACTAAGCAGATCAACATTACAGTGAAAGGGAATTTGCACTGAGGGATTGGGTACTCTTGAGACTACAACAATATAAATAGGTCTCCCTAAAGTAATAAAGGGAGATAATAAATTATCCTTGAGGTATTATCGACCCTATAAGGTATTGCAAATAATTCGAAGTATGGCTTAAAAATTACAATTTCCTCCACCTCCATGTATACATCTAATTTTCCATGTTTATTTCTTAAAGAAGGTACTGAGTGACAAGTAGTTTGGAAACCAAGCAATTACTAAGTACCTCATTAAATGGAAGTAGTTATCAACAACAAAAAACATGCGAAAACAACCACAAATAATAAAGTGTTGAGGAAAACACCTTTTTTTGAAGGGGAGGGGCATTCTAAGCCCTATATAAGATCCATGTAACTATAAAACCCTTATTAAGCCCTAGATATTGAGGGATGACATTTCAATTGTTATAGTTTTATGTAGGATATACCTTAGCATTCTCCCATTTTATTATAATTGTACTCTTTCTCTCCTACAGATATACGAAGAACACTTATTCTTAGAATCATTAAAATTCTCTTGTGCATTTTATTCGTTTTAAAATAAGGTCTCTTGTTTGAATATGACTATAGCTATTTTCCTCTTGTAATTTTTAAGGAACAAAGCTCATAACATATTCCCACTTGCAAACCCCTAATATTTAGAGGCCTAATAACTTGGTCATCATTTTCATGATTGGTGTTATACTTTGCATGTCACATTTAATGTTAAATATTGATCCCTAATGGCGTGGTAACTCCTATAATTTTTCAACCTCAACACATGTATTCACATTATGTTCGTTTGTACTAGCACCTAGGTATATGATATTATTAGTGGTGGGCTAGCTCACTTCTAACAATAAATTCACATCATTGAAAACCAACCAAATGGTCACCTCGATGATCAATTGACAACTCATTTAACGACATCATGGATATTTTTAATCAATCATATCAAGGCTCCTCACAACATTGAAAACTAAATAAACATTTTCTTATAAATCAACATTTGTTCAAAGTCTCCAATTTGAACTTTTCTCAATGGGCTCTCTACATGTTCAAGGTCCTATTTCAATTGCCCTTCTTTGTTGTAGGTCCATGTCCCCTTGGGTGATATTGTTCCATCATAAGCTCAGATCGATTATTTTTACTTGTAATATCAACTAGCTACATTTATAAATTCATTTATCTTTACATGTAACTAAGATGTTTCTAGATCATTGTTAGAAATGATATGCAGTTATCTACATGGTATCCTTTTATTCATCCAATGTATGGCCATATTAATGAGTGCACATGTTTTAATGTAGTATTAAAGTCACATAGATTATTAATATCATAGCCCATGGAATAGGGTAAATAATTATGAAACCTCCTCTTCCATCTTTCTTTACTCTATCCCAGATTCGTTCAAGGGTTCCATCCATGGTGGTTTAATTTTCGTAATTACCAAAGATGAAACTTATGCCAACAATGCGTCGACATAATAATGGTGTATCCTATTAGCATATTAATAGATTTGTTGTGGGACCAACACTATATCTACTTAGGTCTCTCAAAGGTTATGTGGCAAAATTCATGGATGCGTTTTTTAGTAGAAACAATGTCAAAATCAATATTGTCATTCCTAAAAGTTATTTTCATAACTATAGATATTCCTCTCCTCTTATACAATTTATACTACTTTAATCTTAAGATTTCATTTGCAATAGATTAAAAATCTTTAAATACTATAAAGCCTTTCCTGTGAAGAATGTCCATATTAAAATACTTCTTGCTCACATATCTAAGATAAAGTTGAAAGTTACCTTTTCCTTTTCTTAGAACATTCATATGTGCCATTCTTTATTTTATCCTTCTTTGAAATATGATAATAAGATTAAGGGTATTTATACACCCCTTTTTTTGTAAGTGGAATGTCTTTCAATTAGCAATGGAGACAACCATCACTAGTTATTATTTGTGAATATGGTTTGGATCATTACTATTACACTTTTTTTAATTAGTGGCAAAACCTATCTTTACTCAGTAGTAAGAAAAACTATCACTAATTATTATTTATAAATGTAGATTAACTTATTATTACTAACCATTATTTATAAATATAAGTGACTTTTAATAACTAGCTATTATTTGTGAATCTAAAATAATTCGTTATTACTAACTATTAATCATTGCTATTATTTAAAAATAATAATATAATATCACTTAAAAAAACTTACTGATAATTCATAGACAAACTTTCACTTCCATATAACTTTGAGTCTAGAACTATCTATTTTCGGTTTAAGAAATTATATTAAATAAACAAACAAACCAATATCATTCCTACACTTTCCATACCATCACAATTACACGGAATATATATATATATATATATATGGAGCATTTTATGCATTAATAAAATCTTTGATCGGACAATTTAATCTCTTACTTTCAAAATATCTGGTTCAATTGATTACTTTGATCTTGTAGCATACGTGACATTCATGGTTGACAACTGCGCAAATTTATACGCGTAACTTCTAAGTCATCAAGATGAACGCGATTGGTTGCCTATTTTAGAGGCTCATCTTTATTAACTATAGAATCCACTCAAAGTGTGAGGGTGTTAGTGGATCCCACGTGGTGAATAATTTCAGAGTTACTTATGTTCAATTATTTATTCACTTTCCTTACAATTAAGGGGAAGTAATTTTCCTTATGGATGAAAAACTATGGTAATTTAAGATGATGTTAATAAATAATTTAGTGAAAGAAATGTAAATATTAATTACTAAGAAATGTTCCATTCTAGAAGAAAAAAAAAATAGTAAATTTTAAAAATGTTTATTATTCATAATTAATTATTTTTATTATATTAAAAAATAATGGTAATAATTAAGAATTACTAATTAATAATAATATTTATTAAAAAATGTTGTGGTGAATTTTTGAATCATAATTATTATTAATGGATAATGGTAATATTTAGGCGAGTGTTAATGAATAATTATAGTCATTTTTTTTACTAGAGTTATTATTAGTAATCAAATTTATAATCAATTTAAAATTAATTATTAATAGTTAAGTGTATTTTCATATAGATATTTATTATTAAAGGAAGCGGATAATATTTTACTTTGAAACTAATTATTATTAATAAGTATTTATAATAGTCAATTCCAAAGCTAGTTATTATTCCTAGTCAAAGTAGGACTATAGAAAATTATTTCCTCTTTCATTATTATTAGTTTATTTTTAAATTATACAAAATCTAATGCTAAACTTTAGAAATAAATAACATATTTTTTAATATAACAATAAATTCAATGTTATATTGTAAAGTTGTGGGACATGTCTATTTATATAAAGGTCTGTGTGAGCACTATTCACCAAAAAGATCGAAGGTGGTAGTGTTGGCCATTTCAAGATTTTTTCCATGAGGTTGAGTTTTTTGGATCCTCTAAGTAGTTTCAAGTTCAACATAGGGCATATTCTAAGTAGGGTTTTCAAGATGGACATCTTCTTCTATTCTCAGGCTATGTTATAAAGGTTCTCCGTCATTGTTTTTTGTGTGTGGCATGCCAATGTGCACTCTCTCAGGGTTTCTCTAAGCTATGTTACTTTTCCTTCGCCTATGGCCTCTCTCTATCTCTTCTACTGGATTTAAATCAAATACAAGTACTGATGTAGATATGTCTCCTCTATTTCTTCTACCTTGAAACCTTCTTCTAGTGTGCGAGAGGCCACTCTCAAAATCTATCATGCTTTTCCTTCTACAAATTGTCTCTCTTGGATTCTATTGTGTACCTTATAACAATCGTACTCGAAGTTCTCAACATCTACTTCATTCCCTTTTTCCTTCTACTCCTGCATCACAACCTCATTTCCCAATTTATTCCCTAGCCATCTCCCAAATTTCCCTTTGCGCATGAGGCTTTTATTTATTTTCCATGGAACTAGAGAATGCAGGTTAGGATCTTAGAATATTTAACATGACCAACTCAAATGCCACAACAAACTACTTTTCACAATCGAATAAATACAACAATAAATCAACTAGTGCACAAATATACAACTTTTTGCAATTTTTCAATAGCCAACTTCGTTATATTAAAAAAATGTAATGCAATTGTTTAGGGCTTCCATACCAAGGATAATGGCCCTCATATAACGAATGATACAAGAATACAAACTAGGGTTTTTCTTCAACAACAATGATAACCAATCTACCCTAAACAATATACAACTGGCCAACTAGATGATGTAGTTTACCATCACAACTCCACTTGGTCATACCCTAAACATGTCTACTACACCTTTTGCTCCCAATCTATAGCTCTACCTCTATCAATTAATTATTCTCCTTTAGGTCACTAAACATGACTCTCCAATGTTCCCTCTAGTTTATCATTAGCTAATCAATGAACCAACACATATGGCCTACTTATGGTTTATTCACAACTCTATTTTTGAACAACTCATCATCTTCTCACTACTTCTCCTCGGCTCTTTAAGATTTCTTCGCACTATTTCCTTCATGTGCTGCTCCAATGCAGAAAGAAATTAAGGCATGGAGGGGTACCATGTATCACTACAAGGTTTACTTCTCTTCAACAAACTTGTTCTTCTCAAACTACTCCACTTCGTTGCCTTCTTTCATCCTTCAAAGATCAGTCCTTGAAGCTTCACATCATGCATCTTCCCGAAGACCTATAGTCCTTCAAGGCCTATACTTACTACTTACTACCCTATTAACAATAACAATATTCCCACCAAAATTGTCCTATTCTCTGAAAAATCATCCACTGGTAAATGTGCCAATACAAGAGAATAATGATACCCGGTTTCAACAACTTTTGTTGCTCCTCTTGTCCTCATCCTCTATTCCCTATTCAGTGAAGTCGTCCCTCTGATCAGGGCATACTATAACTACATTGACATCCTTGCAAACTTGTGTGTGTGCTACCAAATCCTGCTACTAATCTTCCCAAACATACCTCATTTATGTGTTGTCCCTTATGTTAGTTCCAACCCTCCTGTTTAGCCTTTCAGCCCCCCTAAAAGTCACCTATACAACAACAAACTATAACTAGGGCATGATCTAAAGTTTTAGACCTCTTCCTTGGGAAGAATCACCCTTAAGATAGGCTCAAAAATACCTTACCTTGGATTCCTTCCTCATTGGTGGCTCTACCTATCTTTGACCTAAAATCATGAGAGATTTAAACCAAAATAAACTCCTTATATTCCCTTTTCCAACCTCCTTAGGTCGTAGTTTCCTCAATGGTATATTTTCCTTTGATTATTTCTTATTATATGGTGAAATGATCCTCCATTCATCTTCTATTTATATACCTCCTTGAGCTAATGTCTGGCCCTTCAAAGGGACTCCGTAAGTGAGGTTGACTTGAATGTCAGGAAAATTAGCTCATAAAAACATATAAGATATTAATATCTCAACTTCTACAACTCTTCTCTTGGTTCTTAAAGAAATCCCTTATTCCTATAAGGGTATTCTTCCATATCCAAGTGTCAAGTGTCCAAAGCTCCTCACGGATTCACAACCACAACATTGGGTGTAAAGCTCACAACTTGGACACTTTTTCCCACAAAGTCGATGTGGTCAAATTCTTCCAAAACCGTGTACCTAGGGTTTGGATTACCTCCCAAGATACCAATCTAAACACTCCCACTTAGTAATCGAGGAACTTCCAAGACTAGGAAATAGCTCATACTATGCCCTTCTCAAAAGTGTCACTACTACTTGAAGCCTCCTGCTTCGTCTTCTCTTGAAATGGTTTTAGGCCATTCCATGATTCCTTATTTCTAGGTGTATAAGCACCCTTTCTACCCATTGACCATGAACTCTTCTTAGGCTACATTCTCGCTCTAAACATGCAAAATTCTTCTAGGACTCATCTCCCTCTGGTCCTTTAGAACCTAGATCTTATCATTTTTTTCTTCTCTTGACATATAGCCTTTCCCATAAGCCTATATAGAGAATGCTACCAAAATATAATGAGCTTCACTTTCCCTTCCTCGAAAATTACATCAAACCCCTTTTTCTCGATCAATGAGACAAACAACACATTATATCTCAACTTTGGTACATACAGTACATTCGAAACTCACATCAACTAACCTGACTCCATTATAAATGGAACAACACCTGATCCTGTAATATCCTTCCAACTCTTGTCGCCACCACCATGTGAAACTAATTTCAGTCCCACTCAGGTAGAGACTTGAACACATCGTGTGAACCTGTCATATTCTTCGATGCACCATTTCTCAAGTACCATGTAGCCTCATCAATGGAACCCTTAGAGAAATGAGAGATTAAAGAAAAATCCTCACTCTCCAATCTCCTAGAGAGGTCATATATATTAGTATAAGTGGCAACAACTAGAACCTATTCCCCCTTATTCTTCTCATCACCTCCCAACTTCTTCTTCAGGCACTTCATTAAACAATGACCATACTTGCCACTATTGACACACTTCAAATTACTGAAGTCATTTTTTTACATTCCCTCCATCCTTGTTGCAAGAGCCACATATTCATCTAAAGCCTTCTTCTTTGGATGAATATCCTCCTCTAGCAGTTCTTCTTAACGGAATTCACCCCACATCCTATTCCAATTTGGTAGCTTCTCTCTGGTAATGATCCCTTTGATGAAAAACTTCCATTCTAGAGTAAACTGCTTAAAGTAAACCCTCATCATCAGAATTTGTAATAGTCACTCTGATAGTAGCAATCTTCTCTCAAACCTGAGAAAATATTGTCAGATACAAAGTCATTCATTCACCCTTTTTTCCCTTGGTGGCATTCAACTTATCCTGCAATTCCAACTATTGGTTCTCATTCTTATTTTGGAAAATTTCCTAAAGAGCTTTCCACATCTCATAAAAAATGTTTTTCCCAGATAAATGAAGTATAAGAGGATCCTTGACGCCATCTAGGATGATTAATTTGGCCCTCATATCCATCTCTTCATACACTTCCAATTGCTTAGGGTCAATCGAATTTTTGATATCCTTTTTGGAAAAGTCTAAAATCCTATCCACCATTCAGACAAATTTAATAATTTCCTTCCATGGACTATAATTGGACAACCATTGCAACCTATCCACATACTAAATACAAAATGACATCTTTGACATTGTTATTTACTGGCTAATAAAAGTAACTCGGATTCCATGCTGATTTTCCATGACACTGGAGAATGTAGGTTAGGTTATTATAATCTATGATGCAACCAACTTAAATGTCACAAAAAATTAGTTTCCATAGCATAATAAATACAACAGTAAAACAACAAGTACACAAATATACCAATTTTTACAATTTTTCAACAATCCAACTTAGTTATATTAACAAATTGTACTAAGGATCATGACCCTCATACAATCATTGATAGAATAATACAAACTAGGGTTTGGTGTTAACAACTATGAAAACCAATCTACCATGAACAACATACAACTAACTGACTAACTAATGTAGTGCACCATCACAACTCTACATGATCATACCTTGAACATGTCTACTTGTGCTTCTTCTCCCAATATGTAGCTTTGCTGCTATCAGTGGATCTTGATCCTTTAGGTCACTGATCACAACTCCGCAATATTCCTTCTATCTCACCATTAGTCCATCAATGAATCAACACATTGGGTCTTGTTTTGAGTTGTTCATAACTCTATTTATGAGCAACTCCTTAGTTCATCCACTAGTAATGCATCAATACAAGAGAACAACCATACCTTATTTCTGCATCTTGTGTTTTTCCTTTTTTCCTCAGCCTCTATGCCCTATTCTGCAACTTCATCCCTATGATTATGGATGAATGTATCTACAGTTACAATGCCTCAAAATTGTTCATGTACGCTTGCAGAACCTATGACTTATATTCCCAAACATACCTCACTTACCTGTTATCGCTTGTGTCACTTCTAGTGCTCCATTTAGCCTCTTGGCCCCTCCAAAAGTCACATAGAGGATTGTAACATATAACTAGGGCATGATATAAAATTTTGGACCTATTCCTTAGGAATAATTACCCTCAAAATAGGCACTGAACTTCCCTACCTTGTATTTCTTCCTCGTTTGTTTCTCCTCCTATTTTCAACATGCAATCACAAGAGATTTAACCAAAAACTTACTCATTTTCCCTTTGCAAGTTTCCTTAGGTATCGATTGCCTTAGAGGTATATCTTCATTTGATGCTTTCTCATTATATGGTAAAATTGATACTCCAATTATCTTCTATTTATATGCCTTATTGAGCTAGTGGTAATCCCTTAAAAGCAACTCTTTAAGTCAGGTTGACATGAATCTTAGGATAGTTAGCCTACATAAAGATATGAAAAATTAATATCTCAACCACTATAACTCTTCTCTTGGTCCTTGAAGTAGCTCACCTTTCCTCGAAGGGTGCTCTTCCATTTCCAAGTGTCAAGTATCCAAAACGCCTCATGTATTCGCACCAATAACTTTGGGCGCAAATCCCACAACTTGGGTTTTCTTCCCCACAACTCCCATGTGGGTCAAATTACTCCACAACCCTATATCATATGGTTTTGGGTTCCTCCCAAGAAAACTCTCACTCCTTTTCTTCAAGCCACTAGTTGATTTCCTCCTTTATGGGATTCCATATTATCTTTAATATTGAACCCTGATCCTAACAAAAAATATATTTGTTGGTGCTATTTATAGTACGACTTGGGTTATGTGAAAATTATGGCCGACAAAGCCCCACTAGTTATTGACCCTTTCAACATCAACTGCAAGAGAAGATCAAGTCTTACTCTGCACATCAAGGACACCTACAAGAATCAGGATTTTGTAGTTGTCAAGGGAATAATAATCAAATTGGAATAATGGTTCAAAGACATCTTACATATTATTCATAAGTTAACCCCATGTGTGAATACTCACAACAATCATTGAAATATTGACAATCAAAATATATTTTTAAAATGGAGTTTTTGGATTAGCCAAATGTTGTAATAGACTCAACAATTAACTACAACCATTTGAAAGAAACATAGTTCTTGCATGATTTGACTATCTTACATAACACAGGAAAGAAGAATAGGTTGATCTTCAATCATCTTTCATTAATAATTAAAAGGGGTGCTTGGTACAACACTTATAGCATTACAACAATATTTCACCTCGACTCATGAGCCTAAATCTCATAATATTACAACAAAAACAACAAACTACTAAGGAAATAATCACAAACCAACAAACCAATATAAATCCCTTTAGCATCTACCTATTTATACATAGTTACACAAAATTTGATACCATGGGTTGTACTAGGGAAAACAATTACCATGGGAATTAACATGCACAAACCCACTACACTTAATAATATGAACCAAATATAAAACATGCTACTCCTAGATCATGTGCTACTCCTTTGCCTACAATTATCCTTTCTATGCTATTTTTGCATACACCTCCTTCTACGAAAACATTTTGCATCATTTTTATATGTTTTTTCTACTCCACCTTTACATGGGAGATTCACCAAACTCTAAAACATTCTACATTTCTTGAACTAGATTATTTCCAAAAATTTTCCCAATAGTTCGTCGAATTCTTGTTGGCTTATTCTTTGAGGCATAAAAGATGTATGTTGATTTCTTGCTTAAACATTGTATATTTTTCGAATGGATGTAACTTTCATTCCATTGTTGTTTTTTATTTTTATTTACACCTACTTTTATCTTGTTGTTATTTGTTTTTTCCTTTTTACTCTTGTTTGTAATAATTTTCTTTAGTTGCAACTCTATATAGTCCCTTGACTACATTGACAAATTTGATGGGTTCCTTATCTTCAAGTACTTTTGCTCTGGTCTCTTTGTCATATCCCAAACCATTCTTGAGATGAGGGGATATTTGGACACTCATAATCTCATCCATTTTACTATATCCTTTGATAAATTTCTAATCTAGGCTTATTTGTGTCTTAGTCCTTTCTAACGGTTTTCTAAGCAAGGCTACCTCTTCCTCAATCCATTCACATTCATTGTATTTTTCTTTCATATGTTTCATCTAAGTATCTTCTTCCCTAATTTTTAGAAGAAATAGTGGCAAATTTTTAGAGATACCCTTTTTCTTTCAAAGTTTGTCAACATCTCTTTCTGCATCTTATTCTTTTTTATTAACCTTTTAATTTATTATAAAGCAATAATTAGTTCACTATCCAAATATACTTCAACCACTTCTTCATCAAACTCAACATGTTCTTTTTCTAATGTGTCTAAAAACATGATCATAGACTCTTTTGTACTTCCTTTAGATTTGTCCTCATTAGAGGATTGTTCATCTTCATCTTTTGAGCAAGTATTATCATATAGAGTAGAAAAACTCTTATTTTGTATACTCTTATCCTTTGGTAATTTTCTATACCTATCCTTATGTTCATGTTCATTATTCTTTTTCTTTTGTGCAAATTTAGATGCATAATGACCTACTTTATGACAATTCAAACATTTAAAATGGAACTTACCCTTTTATTTTCCAAATCACCTCTTCAATTTTTTGACAAAAGTTTTATGCTCTTCATCAAATCCACAACTTGAATCATGTTGATCTTCTTTGGAATTTTTGTCATATTTCAAGGTTGTCCCTATTGATGTAGTTGTGCTTTACGTAGGCCTCATTTCATAGGGAGTTAATGTTCCATGCAATTGATTCAATAATAGAATGTTGAGCTCTCAGATTTCCTCAACAATTTTTGAGCCACAAAAAATCATTCATTATTTCATCAAGTCCTCTTATTGTATTGACTATTTCATCCACTCAAAGGAATAATTTTTCTACTTTCTCATTTTCATGCATCTCAAAGTATTCAAGTTGCATTCTATAGCCATTAAGTTTATCCTTCTTTAATTTAATGTCTCCTTCATACGAACTAGTCATCTTCTCCCATATTGCCTTGGTAATGGTGCATTACATAACTTTGACCAAATCAGATTCAGGCAGTCTAGTAAGGAGAGCATTATTTACTTTTTCATTATAAGTGAAACCAGTCTTATCATCTTTGTTACTCATGATAGATGGATTTGTATAGAAAATTTTACTATGTCCCATACATCTCCACCAAGAGACTATAAGTAAGTCCTCATTATTTCCTCCCAAAATGCATAGTTTGTTTTAGTAAAGACATGAACCTTAATGGTGTTTCTTCATCATGTATAGAAATTATATTGGATCTACCTTCCAGTTATTAGATTGTTGTTGAAGTAACTGGAACTAATACCATTTGTTAGAAACTAGGAAAATATCTTGAGAGTGGTTCAACCAGTATTTTAACAACTCTAAAAATTACTTCCTAAAAGTAAAAATAATCAACTACAAATTAATAAATAGAAGCACATCAATCTCAGAAAGTATGAACACAAAATATTAACATGGAAACCCAATTGGGAAACACCATAATTTAATTTTGATTATGATGCAAAATAAACCTCCAACATCAAATTACATCAATTTGTGTAGGATACAACCTACAGAAGGATCCAACCTCCTTTTTCTTTTTCCATTAAAAACTTGTTGTTTTTTACAAGAACCAGCCTTAAGGATGCACCAAATCCCTATTGTGCAAGTACCTACTTCCACAAATTTTTAGATCCTTCTTTCATAAATTTTCAAACTCATATTTGAGGCTTCCTTCTCATAAAATATTACTTCATCAATTTCTCCATCTCAAAACTACTCTTCATCCCAACACATACCTCTTTATCTCTATTCATGATTTTTTTATCTTCAATGTTGCCTTTGCTTATAAGGATTTACAACTATTGCTATTATTAGTTCATTGTATATTTTAAATGTTATCTTGCAGTTAGGGTTCATATATATTTTAGATTAGTTACTATCCTAACTATTTCTTCAACTACTCTCATCTATATGAACTTTAATTGTTCAATTAGTTAACTCATACTTCAACAATTTCTATTCTTGCAGTCCATATGAATAACTTGTTTTA
This sequence comes from Pinus taeda, assembly GCA_000404065.3. Lineage (NCBI taxonomy): Eukaryota > Viridiplantae > Streptophyta > Pinopsida > Pinales > Pinaceae > Pinus > Pinus taeda. Next base: position 4,012 of record APFE031676187.1, on the reverse strand, counting down.
CATTCCCTATTAAAACAAATCTCTAACTTCTTCAGCATGTTTGTCCAAATTTGGTATTCATAAGTATAAAAATTGTGTTTTGTAACTTTCCCATATGACCAAATCATAAAACCATGTTCTTAATTTTCTAAGAGAAAAAAACTTCTATTGATGTCATGATAGCATCATCATTCCACGTGGTGTCCTTTGAGTGATGCCATGTATCACCCTAAATTAGCCAATGTTTCTAAGAAAAAATCCCAATTTTTCCTACCATGTGTCACCTGTTGTAATTTTCTATGTGCCCGCGTGTTGGGTCCGTATAATACTAGTGATTACCTCATTACTATTGTAGTTGTACCCCTTATTAATATTGTTGTGACCCTATTTTCCCCATATTGTTATTATTGTGCCCCATAGAATCCCTCCATTGTTATTTTTGTCACTTTATATAATTATTGTTAGGTCGGCTGGGTTATATTGTGACTCCTTAGACTCCTATATATAGAAAGGAGGTTTTTTCATTTGAATCATTGAAAAATTGTTCATTTATGTAATGTAAAGGAGGTTTCCCCCTCGAAGAGGCTAAATTCTAAGGCGTTGATCTATCTTTT
>APFE031676186.1:0-12078 GCA_000404065.3 Pinus taeda | reverse complement strand
TAAAGAAAAAAACTATGAACTCAACAAAAAAACAACAGTAAAAAAAGTCAAGGAAGCATAAAAGCAGATGAGTGCTTATAACAAAGCTTTAGAAGAAGAGGAAACATCAGATGGCTAAGTTTAAATGTGTGTAATCCTACTTCCCTAGGCATGTAATCTGAAATAACCAAACATTCTACTACTGGGCATGTAAATGAACACAATAACTCTTTTTTCCTTTTTGTATTTTTTGTGACAATGTGAATGCTAAATCCTCTTTTCCTATCTTCCTAGGTGCTTTTTCCATAGTTCGGCCTTAAAATAGGCTACTACAGATCGTCTGATAGGATGTCCTAATGCCTCCTATAGAATGTCCTAATGCCACTACATGATCCCCTGTATTCCCACAAGATCTAGTTGAGAGCAAGAGGAGGGATTTGGAAGGTGGTGTAAGGCTCAACGAACGTGAATGGTGGGAGAAATGAGGAAATGGAAGGGTTAGGACTCCTTTAAAGATTAAAAAAGAGTTTGTGAAATGGTTGGACTTGCTCAACAAACTTGGAGAAGTGTTCTTATGAAATGATTAATTTCGATAGGGATTAGTGGAAAAAATGATAATCATGGATTGATGAAGTTAGGATGAGATTGTTGGTCATGAGATCTCTCTACACTTGTGAAACTCCTGCACTGCATCAATCCGTGGCATTTCTCCATGAATCATGTCAAACAAGAAAGATTTCAAATCAACTAAGAGAACAAAATTTCATTATCTAGTTGCCTATTTCATCCATGGAAAAACTTGCATAATAGTACGAAACCTTTATGAGATCTAATGCAAGGATGAAGATACCAGAAATGACAATTAAATCCTAATCTTGAAAACTAGTAAAATGTTGACCTAAGTAGTAGAAAACCCTAAATTCCATAAGAAATCGGAATTATGTCTTTTTGGGGCTGCATAGTAGTTCTTTCCTGAAACCATGGTCCCTGAAGGGAGAAGTGCATCCAAAGCTACCTACTATCAACATTTTCATATTCCTTTATCTTCCTAAGCTATTGTTAAAGCAATGCACAAATGGGAGAAAACTAATCAAATCCACAACTGCTTGCAATGAAATAATGCTAAAAACAATTCAACCATTAATCTACGAAATCAACTAAGGATACAAATACAAGAAGAGGAGCCTTTGTTGCTAGGGTTGCGCCCTATCCTAAGAGCTTCAGCCCTCTGATTCAACTCACTGCTTGATCAAGGAAATGCTCATTCTCATTATCATATTAGAAAATTACATAACATTGTCTTCCACAAGTCTTGAAATCAAAAATGCCTAGTGCTTTTACATAAAAAAAACGAATTCTAATGAGGCTCTAGGGCTCTTTGTTTATACAACTAAAGTCTCCAACTACTTCCTTAAATATAGGGAGGCTCATCTCCCAAACTCAAGATGAACTGGTTCGTTAATTGTCACTCGCTCTATTGTCTTTTGATCTTCATGACTTGGCTACTTGTAACTCCGAGATAGTTTGATTTGATGGAGGAATATTCGAATGAGTGAGGATTAAATGAGGAGGATCCATCTCCTACAATCTCTCCTTCTTGACTCACTCGTGTTTCTGCCCTTAGTTAGCCAAAATTATCATGATTTTCTCTCAAAAACCTGCAACCAATTCACATTAGTCCACTAGACATAACATCTCTCTTTTACTCATCTCATTAAGCAAAATATAACCAAAATATGTAAGGAATTATGACAAGAGTTGATTTAAATAAGCTTGGCGGTGTATGAAGGTCCATAAAGTTACCTAATGATGAGGCTCATCACCACCTAATAGATGATGATCGTCATCCTTAATATTACAAGATAGGGCTTGTACATCACATTTGAGCACCAACACTTCAGCAAGTTAATTCCACATAAGCCCTTTTCCTCTTCTAAGTGTGATGTAGGGAACAAAATTATTATTCAATTGAGAAGTAAAAGTAAATCTATATGGAGTGTATAGTAAATTATTAGATTGAAGAAGAATAATATCCACAATCAATAATGTATAAATAAAATGCATATTTATATGGAGAGTATAATCACTTATTCAATTGACATGTACTGCAAATAACTACCATCATGGCCATCTAAATGATATGCTTATAAATCACCTAGAAAACTATGGATGTGACACAATTTTCCTGAGGAATGGACCAAGACATCGAATATGACAATTTTTTTTATCATAAATGTTATAATAGATTAATATATTATGTATTGTGAAATAATCCAATATCACTATTTATATGATGTGCATTGGAATGTTTTTATAAATTCTTTAAAGTAACAAGAAGCGCTTCCACAACACAAAATTAGCAGCCATAAAATTAATATATAATAGTAAGCAACATTGAGGGTAAACAAATTCGAATAAAGTATTGCAAAATGTGGCAAAATGAAGTAGTATCGAGTGTCGTAAATGATATTCAAATTCACTTTGTCATTCTTTAATCACTAAAGGTTCCAACTATTTATAATTTTATCAAAACATCCGAATGTAACTCCAACAAGGAGTGGCATAAGATTTTGAATGGAAATCTATGACGATATGAAATGTGAAAAACATGAGTCTAACCACCTTTTCAAAGCTATGGTTATAATTGAGACTTGAAATTTACCCTTCATATTTTTGTTTTCGATCAAATTGATTCTATTAGTTCTTTGAAAGAGAGCAACAATTTTTTTCAGGTATGCTTCTCCCCCCATTTCATTCCAGCCAAATTTATTAACTAGGAGAAAGATATAAAAGGTGATACAAAAGTGCCAAAATTTAGATTGTGTCCATAAAATAAATGCACAAAGAATCCAAAAAACACATAGAATACATATGAAAAGAACTTTCGTCAAAGATTATGAGGGGGTGCCAATTCCTATCCAAAATAAAAAATGTTTGAGGGTCTAGGGGGGCCCATAAACATGAATCTCTAGGTGGTCAATCTGACCCTCAATATGATCTAGCGACCTATTAGTCATTATTTGGCTCGTTATAAGTGAAGTCGTCTTGTCCAGAATTTCATGTTTATTATGTTTTTAGTCAATCATGAATGTTATCACCTCATTCAGAGAAAGGGTGGCAAAGCAGAACGAGGGAAATTGCATGTAGAGAAATAGGAGAGGGTGGCGATAATCAGCTGTACACAGTCGGGAGAGAGGGAGGATTAAGGAGCCGAGTAGAAAAAGCAGGGACACAGAGAAGGAGGCAAAGAAGTGAGGGAAGAATGGCAGCAGAAGGGAGTATGTCGGCAGGCAGATGGATGAGGAGCAGGGCAGGAGAAGGGAACCAGGGTTGAGGGAACCAGGATGCGAAAGGTAAAGGAATAAAGGAGGGGGATACAGAGCAGTTTTATATACCTGTGTATGATGATTCAAAGAGCGAGAATGAAGACGTCGAAGCGGAAAATGAGAAGGCAGAACAGGGGACTGGAAATCTCGGCCGAAATAGGAGAAACACAGAAAGCAGGACCATGAAAAGAGGAAGGGAGGAAGCTGAAGGAAGTCAGGAACAGGTAGCCGAGGAAGAGAGCGGAAGACGGATTCGAGGGTGAGGTCGATGAGGCAGGGGAGGCCAGAGGAGGCGGGGAGTAGCAGAGGGTAGAAGCAGAGGTGGTCGGTGCTGTCGAGAAGGTACGGTGGAAGATGGGGAGACCAGCGCTGAAGGGGCAAGTAGAAAGGGAAGGAGGACTATTAAGACACAGGTTCGGGTAGCTGAGCGAGACTACAACAAGAAGACTAAGCCGAAAATCAGAAGGATAATTGAGCACTAGGAGGAAGAGGCAATTCAGGCACAGTCTGAGGAAGAAATGGAGGACTCGGTGCATCTCCTGCCAGATCCAAGACATACTCGAGGCCGAATGACATGATATAAACAGTCTCTACACTTATATTGGGTAATGAAAAGGCTTATGGCCAAGGCTATTGAGCAGATAGCCTTGGAAATGGCTAAGTTATCACAGGGGATCCTAAACCTGAAGAAAGAGCTTAAGAACATCCTAATCACTCTTCTCATGCAGGACAAGAGGCTGGAGGATCTTCAGCAGCAACTAGAGGCGAATGTCTTGGTAATCAAGAAGGAGAAGGAGCAGCAAGAAGATGTTGGGAATGAATGAAGAAAAGGCATGTTTTTTGAAGAATTTAGAAACTGGAATTCTTAGTTTCCATTAGATATGTATAGGATCTATGTTAATTTTTACTTGCAGTCACATGACAATACTAACAGTTATAAGGTTGATGTTTACAAAGCCTGGAAAGACAGACTGAAAACCTTTTATTTTTGGTTAGCACTTAAAAACTATAGGTGGTCAATAAACTCGGTTTCCCCTCGGGGCGAGTTGAGACCACCTTAAGATTGTAGTGGTTTCATTTTTGTTAATAGAAAATGGTAACTCCCTAGCTTACAAAAAAACAAATGTTATCACCTCATTCAAGTCATCATGTCTCTGTTTCCCTAGCTCCACCAGCAGTGCAATAACAATGCATCTTGTTATACAAACATTCTAAATATGGTGGTGCTTCCACATGGCTAGGTGATGAAACATGTCCATGAGCTAATTCACCCTCATAAATAGTGTAAACACCCCCATCACTATCCACTTCTCCTACCCACCTGCAATGGCCAACCAGGACATCGTGAGCTCACCCACCTTGCATGTCATACCCCTTTCGTCTAAGAATTTCACTATATAATCTAGAACACAAAGACCAATTTAATTCAACCACCCAAATGGTGTAGCTTGGTAATAAAATCTTGCTTCAAACCTCAACAAGATAAAAATGGTCAAAAATTACATATTCTTCCATAATTATCACTAAAGAATCACCCCGATGATTACAATGTTTCCCCTTGAATAGAGTACCCCAAGAAACCAAGGAAAGAGGTAGTGAGCCCAAGACCTCAAACTACATCTCTCAACCCTAAGAAAATTTGGCGATAGATATGTGCAACAAATACCACTAAAGATGACAGGGACCATGACAAATTCTTGAAAGCATAAATATGAGGAAACCCAAAAATAACATATGACCACCAAATCCAAATTTCCATTTACAAATGAACTCCTATGGCCTACAAGCAGAGCCATATTCTTACTAAACAAGGAAGAGAATAAAACCATCCCATTTTAACTCCTCCAACAAGAAAATTTAGTAGTTCTCTTGTCCTCACCATGTCTCACCATCCAAAGGATAGTTCACCACCTTTCATCTCACTGAGGTGCCAAACTGTGCAAGTTAGCACACCATAGTTACCAAAGCACAAGCCCCTGTAGCTTGCATTATACGTTCACTCTAAATAAACCACTACAATGAGCATGCATAGGTTGGTGGTCTATACATAGCCAACATTTCCCTACCACCTTCCCAAACTCCCATAACTAGAAAAATCATCTTCTGGAAAAAAACAATCATTCAGGCAATAATCTCATTCACATGTATCTAGATGCTTTTGGGTGTCCTACCCAACTTGTCTTTGGCCCCTGCCCCCATCAATCCCCCATTTTTGGCCACACTCATCAAGGTAATATTTAACCTTCATGTTATCTTAATTTTATAATACATATAGAAAATAAGTATTTATAAGATATATATATATATTCCTTCCATGTGTCAACTCCAAACTAAATGAAAAAAGAATTGGGTATCTCTTTCATTTTGAGTTACGCACAATTAAAATGTTTTAATCATAATTTTATTTTTCATTTACCAATATAATATATAGATAGTTCAAATTTGGATGTTTAACTATACTACTACAACATAGACACATAGACACACACATTCGCTTTGTATGTCAACTACAAGATAAATAAGGAAAAAATTACACATCTCCTTCATTTTGAGATAGACACCATTAAAAGTTTTGAATCATTAGTTATAATTTTTCCAATTCTTTTATATACAAAATACATACTTGCCAATCTTCCCTTTTTGTTAATGTATTTTAAATTCTAATTCATATCAAATATTGAAGGAATTATACATCTCCAAGATGTCATTGACTTAGAAAGCACAAATTAATTAAACGTGGAATATCGTTCACTTTATTTATTTATTTTTTACACTAAATTTCTTCTCACCACCAATATTTTCTAAATGTCTAGTATGAGAATTTATTAAGTATTAAAGAAATTTAACATCTCCTTGATATTATTGAGTGGAAAAAAAACTTAATTAAGGAAAAAATATTTTAAATTCATTTTTTTTCTCTTTATAAATGTTAATTTGATATAAAATCCCCCCTAATTTGGGTGGAAATTGATCATTTTCATGAATGCATTTATCATCACCATGCATTGACACAGAAATTGGCTCTCATATGACTTTAATACACCAACTCCGTATGCTAATCGATTGATTTTCATGATGCCTAATCCACTGCTCCATATCCTATGTGTGATCGACTTATACTTAACACTAATGCCTCATTCACTTACTTGGCGATCAAAAACATATTGTCTGTCTAAATATTTCTTGGCTCTTTTGTCACCCAACTTGTTCGTGATTCATCATGCACCTTGTCATACTCATATTTCCTTCGAAAAGAAAAGCTACAATTCCCTTAGTGATTCTAAATTCCTTCTCCTCATTCGCCCTCCCACTACTATGGATCAGGAAAGTATATGTGTAAGCAATGGAGTCGATGGATGTGGTCGTGAGCATCATCCCCATGTTGTATATTTTGACGAAAAAACTGATCTCTTCATTCCAAATATTAATGAAAGAATATTGCACAATGTATCCTCCATGGAAGCTGATGAATTAAGGAACCTAGGTGGTGGGCATTGGGCCTCAAAAGTTTAGTAGCCAGAAAGTTATGGAAGAAACAACAAGCCAAAGAAGCTTCCATAAGGAAGTTGTTAATTCTAATGAATTAATAGTCCCCATGAATCTCTACAGGACCTTATCCTTCAATCAATGACCTATTGTTTTCCCCATGGTGGGAAGATGGTCCAAAACCTAGTTCCGCTAGAAGAACCAACATTATTATGGTTGTGTAAATTTTGTACATCATATTTGCTAAGATGAATTTCTTGAGATTCTTACAAAAAAATATATAAAATTATTTTATTTAAGGCTTACATTGAAATATTTCATATATTATCAACATCAGAATATTTGTTTTGTTGTATCTCTGTCTAAATATGTATAGAGTAGATATTGAAATATATTAGCTGGTATGAATGTTCAAATATGTTATCGAATTTTGGTACTGAAATAATTTTAAATGAATGAATTACACATCTTCCCAATATTGAAAAGTAAAAAGACAACAATACTTTTTTCTAATTACTTTATATCTCTCAAATTGAAATACAATTTAGTTATTATCAACATTAAAATATTTTGTTTATTTACTTATTATTTAATATGAATATTAATTTAAATGTCATCTCAATTTCATCTTAGGTAGTTAAAGAATTACACATCTTTGTTGTACTAAAGAAATAAAAAGAAATTCAATTCTTTTATCATTATTCTTAATTTGATTCTTTTTTAATGTGAATATTTTTATTATTTTTCAATCTAAGGCACAACATATATCCATACTGTAAAGCACTAATTAAGGAAAAATTAACTTTTTTTTGGTAGATTATCTAAGGAATATACTCAAGCATATTGTGATAAATTTCACTCCCCAACAATCAAATTTTTGTTCAGGTAATAAAGAACTATTTATATGGGAATATATTATCCATTAATACATTCAAGCATATTGTGATAAATTTCACTTCCTAACAATCAATTCTCTATTCAGATAATAAATAACGATTTATAACTTTGAGTAGTTGAAGTTGAGAACTTGTTTCTAGGAGCACACTTGCTGAAAGAGCTCTGCACCCTAGTGAACAATCACAAGTAGAAACATGCAGTTACACACAGCTGTCCCCCAGCTGCCTCTTGCTACAGGGGCTTGAGCTCCATGGATGCATTAGAGGACGGAGAGCTTCCGTCAGGTCAGTAGCAAGAAAATAAAAGAACAACAAAAGCTTTTGCCTCTCTCATTTCTACAATGGGCCCGACAAAGAATAAACCATCAGCCACCAAGTATATTAAACGAATGGAAGATATTCCTAAAATCTTACTCCCCCCTGCCTTTCCCCGTAGAGCAACACTTTCCCTAGCAGAGCATGGATTAGAGGGGAAATTCACTGGGTTATCACCATCACCCAAAATTGTGCAAAAATGGGCAGAAAGGAACTGGACTACGTCAATAGATGGGAAAATCTCAATAAGGTTTTGTGAAAGAGGTTACTTCACCTTCCACTTTGAATCCAAGGAGAATCAAGATCTGATATTTAGGAATGGACCATATTTTATGGATACTAGGGGTTTGTATCTAAATAGATTGACACCAGATTTTGATCCGGAAATGGATGTTCCCAATGACACCCCATTTGGGTCAGACTGCCACACCTTCCCCTTTGCTGCTAGGGGAACGATTCAGTCAAAGCAATAGGAAACATAGTTGTGAAATATATAGACAGGTGTGGGCCAAAGGAAAATATGCATGCATGCACCAGAATATGTGTAGAAGTGGATCTTAGGAAAGGGCTACCAAAAGCCATAAAAATCAAAGTTGACCAATGGACGCACATACAATAGCTGGATTATGAACAAATCCCCTTCAAATGCAAGGTATGTCACGAATACAGTCATTTGCAAATAGATGTACAAAAAAAAAAGAAAATGAAAATTAAAAGGGTGAAGATCTAGAAAACAAATGGGAACAGGTAAAAAGAAAGAAGACAGCCTACAAACAACTAACTGTCTCTTCCTCGTAGCCCTCCACATCCTCTGACCCCCATCCTCCATCACCAAAAGTTAATAACCTTATTTCTATCCCTAACCCTTTTGAACCTCCGGAACCTTCCGCCCCCCCATCCCCTAGACCAAGATCCAGATCCAGATCCCTATCCCCAAAACATACCCCCAATCCCCCCTCATTCCCTCTCGTTTAAACACTCATACCCCTCCACCCCCCTCAGTAGATAGAATCTTAACCAAAAAGCAGTCAAAGGAAGTACCCCCAAATGTAGAATACCAAAAAAAATCAGGAAGAAAGACAAACAAAGAAATCAGGGATGAAGCAGCATCAAAGGAAATGGCATTAGAAACATAGCAACCTATGGAAACCTTCTTAGGAAGGAATTTAGGAAACAACGAAAAAAGCAGACAAGAGGGAAAGGAGCCATGCACCACCCAACAAGTAAATAATTATAATGGTCTCCTAGAATTGTAGAGGAATGGGATCGCCCATCAAGTGAAATGCCACAAGAGACATTCTGGTAAAAGAAAACCTAGACATCCTTATGATTCAACAGACAAAAATAAATTTCCAAGAAACTGAAAATATCAGGAAAAAAAATTAGAAATTATGAAGGGGAAGCAATACAGGCAACCGGAGCATCAAGAGTCATATGCACAATATGGAAAAAAGGAACTTAAGAATTAATAAAAGACAAAAAATATTAGCACTGGATCCAAACGGATCTAATGCAAATTAGTACAAAAAGAGATGTACAGTGTCATAAATATATATGCCCCAAATCATTACAAGGAAAAAGAGAAATGTTGGGACACCTTAAAAGAAGTGCTAAAAGAAGTGCAAGATGGGAAAATAATACTAAGAGGAGATTTAAATTTGGTAAGAAGCATAGAAGAAAAGTTTGGAGGACAAATCAAATAGACCCATATAGGGATACTCTAGAAGAATTAATGGAACAACACAACTTGATAGATGTCCCACCAAACAATGGGAAATGCATTTGGAGCAATAAAAGAGTGGGCAAAAGTAACATAAAAGAAAGGCTGGATAGAATTATGATACAAGAAAATATAGTAGCAGTGCACTATTCCATAAAATAAAAAAATTTACGTACCACAACATCTGATCATAAATCGATGATAATAGTCATGGGAAAAATGGAAAATCAAGGTCTGCTCCCATTTAGATACAGCTTAATTTGGGATGGCAACGAAGAAATCAGTGACTTAGTCAAGGAATCATGGGAGACAAGAGTAGTAGGATCACCACAGTATATTTGGGAAACAAAATTAAAAATTTCAAGAAACAAGTTAAAGGAATGGGCAAGAGCAAATGAATTAAAAGAAAAAGGAAAAGAGAAAAGTTTTACAGCAGAAAATGGACATCATGCAAGCTGAAAATGGAAACAAAGAAGAAAGCAAGTAAGATTACCTAAGAGAGAAGGAAATCTTTTGGGAAATATATAAGGAAAATAGGAAAGACGAAGAGGAGGCAAGATTGAATTTAAGAAGTTTGTGGCTCAAGGCAGGGGACAAAAACACATAATTTTTTTCCATAACACAATGAAGATAAGAAGAGCAAGAAACAAAATAGAAAATATTCAAATTGAAAGCCAAGAGGTCAAAGGAGCAGAGGAACTAAAAAAAGCAACCTATAAGCACTTTAAAAACTTACTTTCAACAAATGAAGAAATGGTTGAAAGTGAATACTTCTTAAAGCACCCAAAAAGAAAAATAAAAAAAGGAAAAATGCAACACTAAGCAAGGATCTCAAAGAAGAAGAGGTAGTGACGGCCATATGGAGCTTACATCCGGAAAAAGCCCCATGGACAGATGGCTTCATGATAACATTCTACATATTTCATTTGTATACCATTAGAAAGGATTTCTTAAGAATGGTGAAGAATGTTTTCAAAAAAAAAATAGGAGGGAACACCGAATCCTCCTATCTTGCTCTTATCCCAAAAGAAGCAAACCCCTCAACTTTCAACAGGTTTCGCCCTATCTCTCTCTACAATTTATCGTATAAGATAATAACAAAAATAATTGCAAATAGAATCAAGGAAGTACTTCCAATAATTATATCTAGAAACCAAGGAGGATTCGTGCTGAATAGGCAAATCATAGTAATATAATTATTGTACATGAAGTGGTTCACTCCAGTATACTAAAACAAGAAAAAAGCCTCATAATCAAACTAGATATGGCAAATGCATTCGACAGAGTCAGTCATCCATATCTAATGGTTATCGTCTAGAAACTTGGATCCTCTAGAGAAATCGTGGGAGCCATACAGGCATGCATCTCTAATCCATGGATTGTCCCCCTTGTAAATGGGAGGCCCAGTTACTTCTTTCATAGCACAAGAGGCCTAGGAAAGTTTTTTCTCTCTCCCCCTTACTATACATTATAATGGTGGAAACATTAAGCAGGGCTCTAGAAAATCAAAGAAAGGAAAGAAATATCACAGGGTTCGGAATAGAGAAAGCAGTAAAAACAATAAAGCGCTCAGTCTTTGCTAATGACACTCTACTGTTGGGAGGGGCATCAACAATAATAGCAAGGAGGTTCAAAAAAGTTCTGGATGACATTTTATAGGTTTCAGGTGGGTATTAAATGATACGAAATGCAAGATATATGGATCGAACACCCCTCCTAGAATTATGTAAAGGATCTCGCAAATCCTAGACATCCCTATGGAAGAAAAATGGACACACTTCTTTTACATATGACTTCCAATTTAAAAAGAGAACATGAAGACATAAATATGGACTAAACAAATTGAGAAAATGAAAAACAAAATACAAAGCTAGGGTATGATGTGGCTGAATATGGCACGAAGGGGAATTCTAATAAAAGCACTCCTTGCAGCACTACCTATCTATCAATATGCCATAATCATGGCCCCAGCAAGTGCCCACAAACAAAAGGAGCTTATTTTAAGAAGCTTCCTGTGGCAAGGGGGGGAGCATGAAAACAAAAAATTTAGCCTAGTCAAGTGGGAGCAAGTAGTACTACCTTATGAACAAGGAGGCCTATCGATAAGGAAACATGCGCTCATGAATGCAGCACTAGGAATGAAAATAGTATGGAGACTAATTACAGGAAAAGAGAGTCGGCGGAAAAAGACTCTTATAACAAAATATATGGATGGCACCAGGAAAATACTTCTGTTATGAAACCAGCTCAAGAAAAGATAGAAAAGATAGATCAACGACTTAGAATTCAGCCTCTTCGAGGGGGCAACCTCCTTTACATTACATAAATGCACAATTCTTCGATGATACAAATGAAA
>APFE031676181.1:0-69751 GCA_000404065.3 Pinus taeda | reverse complement strand
ATTCATCCCTTTTATGTAGTGAACAACTACAATTGTATGTTCTACACAAGTCAAGTGGTGAAGACGCAAGAGACATTTTACAAACATGACATAGAGGATGGGTGAGGCATACTTTTCTCTTACACAATACTATTGTCCTTTAATACATTGAAATATTTGTTAGTTGCACAATGATTTATTATTTTGTCATGGTTTTGAGATAGTATGATCTTGTTCATGGGTGTGAGATTTGAGATTTTTCTTTGAACTTTGATATGAAAAAAATGGAAATGTTACATTGGGTTCACATGTTCAGGGATTATTGTTCATGATTGTCGTTGTCACAATATTAGCCAAGGAAAGGTAGTTATGTGTATGGTTGATTCATCACTCTGTATATTTATTCTTTAAACTCTCGTGGTTTATTTGTGATCTCAGATATAATATTACTTTGTGCAGCGAACGACTACAATTGTAGTGTCTGGGAGGGTCGAGTGGAGATAATATCTTAGAAAATGTAGATGCAGCGCAGAAGATGGGTGAGTCATGTTTTTTTCCAACAAAATAGTGTTATTGTTATTTGTGTGCTCAATAGTTTCTCCTTCTAGCAATATTAGCCAAGGAAAGGTAGTTATGTGTATGGTTGATTCATCACTCTGTATATTTATTCTTTAAACTCTCGTGGTTTATTTGTGATCTCAGATATAATATTACTTTGTGCAGCGAACGACTACAATTGTAGTGTCTGGGAGGGTCGAGTGGAGATAATATCTTAGGAAATGTAGATGCAGCGCAGAGGATGGGTGAGTCATGTTTTTTTCCAGCAAAATAGTGTTATTGTTATTTGTGTGCTCAATATTTTCTCCTTCTAGCATGGTTCTCGGGTAGTACGACTCAGATGATGTACATAAAATGGTATGTTTAAATTTTATTTTTTTCCACATCACACGCACATCCTCACATAACATTCCCTAGAGAGGAGGATGTTAAGGTCGAGCAAGCAAGCATCTTGAGCTTTCGACCAATCAACCATTGTGTTAGTAGACAACACTAGGATTTTGGTTGTTCAATATGTTTAAATATGCCTAGATCCCTCTTACAAAATGGATTATTTCTCTTACTATAGCATTGATTACATTATTTCGAGTAGAATTACATCTAGTTTAAAAACTTATATACTTTGAGATTTAGCATGGAATATAAATGGACTATAATGAAGTTGGATCACAAGTTCATGCCTTCAACTCTCTAGTTTAAATTTTATTAGAATTCTAATATTTTATTTCATATCTACATCAAATGGTTGATTTCAGTGACCACATATACGTAAAATACAAAATGGATTATCAGCATTCATATAACAAAGCTAAAGACGAGTATGTTTCACATTATGATTGATTGTTGCATTGAACTCTCCAATTTAAGTTGTAAAATGATTTTAATGTCTTATTATGTATCTGTTGTAGATGGCTTTTTCTCGTTAGCACGAGTAAGTGGAACACAAAATGGAATGTCTATCTTTATATAGCAAACTCTAGATGAGGTATGTTTGGTGTAGTGAATAATTATTTGTTTTGAATTATGCTTTCCATTACAATCTGTCTTTATTTTAACGTTATTCACGCCACCTTTATTCCTTTCAGTGGGGGAGAGGAAGGGGAAGTTTGCAATTTTTTGTTTGTTGTTGTTTAATTTTTTTTTGAAGTTCATGCCTTCAAATTCTCTCGTTTGAATTTTATTATAAATATAATATTATATTGTGTATCTATTGCAGACGACTTGCTCCAGTGAACAAGAAATTGTGGAAGGCAAAATGGATTGTCCTGTTTTATATACCAATATCAAAGAAATGTGTTTTTCTTATTACAATTAATTATTGCGTACTCTCAAGTTTAAGTTACATAACGATTCTAATATCTTATTATGTATCTTCTATAGATGGATTGTTTTGGTGAGCAAAAGCAAGTGGAATACAAACAACGTCCATCGATATGAAACAAACTCTAGGGAGTTGTGTTTCCTATAATGAATAATTGTAGGTTTTGAATATGTTTAACTCTACTAATTGCTTGTATTTTAAGCTTATACAATCGACCGTTTTTCCCTTTCAGCAGAGGAGAACAAATTGCAAGAGAGATGATGTGCAAAGGGGGTGTTTGCAATTTTTCTTTGATTTTTTCCTCGTGTTTTGTTTTGTTGAGTTTGAGCATGGCCATGCTGTGTTGTACTCGTTTTTTGTTGTTTGATCTTGGTTTCGTTTGTTGGGCGTCTTGTAATCTTCTTTTGTTTTGTTTTGTTTTTATTTTTTATTTTTGTTTTTTTCTTCTTTTAAAGTTTTTTGTAGTTTGGTCTTGGTTTCATTTGTTGGGTGCGGAAACGGTAATGAAGGAAGCATTCAAAGAAAATTGAAGTTATTGTTCATAAATGAAGGTGAGTCGACATTTTTATATGTAATGCACTTCACTTAAAAGTATCTTTTGCTACTTTGTAGCTCCATTTATTATTTTTTCAAATAATTATATGCTTTATCTTAGCTCTCATAGTCGACTATATTCATTCCTTTTATGTAGTGAACAACTACAATTGTATGTTCTACACAAGTCAAGTGGTGAAGACGCATTAGACATTCTACAAACATGACATAGAGGATGGGTGAGGCATGCTTTTCTCTTACACAATGCTATTGTCCTTTAATACATTGAAATATTTGTTAGTTGCACAATGATTTATTATTTTGTCATGATTTTGAGATAGATAGATCTTGTTCATGGGTGTGAGATTTGAGGTTTAGAGGATGGGTGAGGCATGCTTTTCTCTTACACAATGCTATTGTCTTTTAATACATTGCAATATTTGTTAGTTGCACAATGATTTATTATTTTGTCATGGTTTTGAGATAGTATGATCTTGTTCATGGGTGTGAGATTTGAGATTTTTCCTAGAACTTTGATATGAAGAAAATGGAAATGTTACATTGGGTTCACATGTTCAGGGATTATTGTTCATGATTGTCGTTGTCATAATATTAGCCAAAAGGAAGGTAGTTATGTGTATGGTTGATTCGTTGTCATAATATTAGCCAAAGGAAGGTAGTTATGTGTATGGTTGATTCATCACTCTGTACATTTATTCTTTAACCTCTCGTGGTTTATTTGTGATCTCAGATATAATATTACTTTGTGCAGCGAATGACTACAATTGTAGTGTCTGGGAGGGTTGAGTGGAGACAATATCTTAGGAAATGTAGATGCAGCGCAGAGGATGGGTGAGTCATGTTTTTATCCAACAAAATAGTGTTATTGTTATTTGTGTGCTCAATATTTTCTCCTTCTAGCATGGTTCTTGGGTAGTACGACTCAGATGATATACATAAAATGGTATGTTTAAATTTTATATTTTTTTTCCACAGAGCATGGTTCTTGGGTAGTACGACTCAGACGATATACATAAAATGGTATGTTTAAATTTTATATTTTTTTTTCACATCACACGCACACCCTCACATAACATTCCCCAGAGAGGAGGATGTTATGGTCGAGCAAGCAAGCATCTTGAGCTTTCGACCAATCAAACATTGTGCTAGTAGAAAACACCAGGATTTTGGTTGTTCAATATGTTTAAATATGCCTAGATCCCTCTTACAAAATGGATTATTTCTCTTACTATAGCATTGATTGCATTATTTCGAGTAGAATTACATCTAGTTTAAAAACTTATATATCTTGAGATTTAGCATGGAATATAAATGGACTAGAATGAATTTGGATCACAAGTTCATGCCTTCAACTCTCTAGTTTAACTTTTATTAGAATTCTAATATTTTATTTCGTATCTACATCAAATGGTTGATTTCGGTGACCACATATACGTAAAATACAAAATTAACAAAGCTAAAGACAAGTATGTTTCACATTATGATTGATTGTTGCATTGAATTCTCCAATTTAACTTGTAAAATGGTTCTAATATCTTATTATGTATCTATTGTAGATGACTTTCTTCGGTGAGCAAGTAAGTGGAACACAAAATAGAATGTCTATCTTTATATAGAAAACTCTAGATGAGGTATGTTTGTTGTAATGAATAATTATTTGTCTTGAATTATGCTTTCCATTACAATTTGTCTTTATTTTAACCTTATTCACGCCACCTTTTTTCTTTTTAGTGGGGGAGAGGACACTACAGTAAAGATAATGTGAAAATGAGAAGTTTGCAATTTTTTGTTTGTTGTTGTCTTCATGCCTTCAAATTCTCTCGTTTGACTTTTATTATAAATATAATATTATATTGTGTATCTATTGCAGACGACTTGTTCTAGTGAACAAAAAATTGTGGAAGACAAAATGAATTGTCCTCTTTTATATACCAATCTCAAAGAAAGGTGTGTTTCTTATTACAATTAATTATTGCATACTCTCAATTTTAACTTACATAACGATTCTAATATCTTATTGTGTATCTTCTATAGATGGATTGTTTTGATGAGCAAAAGCAAGTGGAATACAAATAGCGTCCATCGATATGAAACAAACTCTAGGGAGTTGTGTTTCCTATAATGAATAATTGTTGGTTTTGAATATGTTTAACACTACTAATTGCGTGTATTTTAAGCTTATTCAACTGACCTTTTTGCCCTTTCAGTAGAGGACAACAAATTGCAGGAGAGATGATGTGCAGAGGGGGTTTGCAATTTTTTCTTTGTTTTTATCTTCGTGTTTTCTTTTGTTGAGTTTGAGCATGGCCATGCTGTGTTGTAATCGTTTTTTGTTGTTTGGTCTTGGTTTCATTTGTTGGGTGTCTTGTAATCTTCTTTTGTTTTGTTTTGTTTTTTTTCTCTTTTAAAGTTTTTTGCAGTTTGGTCTTGGTTTCATTTGTTGGGTGCGTAAACGGAAATGAAGGAAGCAGTCAAAGAAAATTGAGGTTATTGTTCATAAATGAAGGTGAATCGACATTTCTATATGCAATGCACTTCACTTAAAAGTATCTTTCGCTACTTTTTAGCTCCATTTATTTTCTTTTCAAATTATTATATGCTTTGTCTAAGCTCTCATAGTCGACTATATTCATCCCTTTTATGTAGTGAACAACTACAATTCTATGTTCTACACAAGTCAAGTGGTGAAGATGCACTAGACATTCTACAAACATGACATAGAAGATGGGTGAGGCATACTTGTCTCTTACACAATACTATTGTTCTTTAATACATTGAAATATTTGTTAATTGTACAATGATTTATTATTTTGTCATGGTTTTGAGATAGTATGATCTTGTTCATGGGTGTGAGATTTGAGATTTTTTCTAGCACTTTGATATGAAAAAAATGGAAATGTTACATTGGGTTCACATGTTTAGGGATTATTGTTCATGATTGTTGTTGTCATAATATTAGTCAAGGGAAGATCGTTATGTGTATGGTTGATTCATCACTTTGTATATTTATTCTTTAACCCCTCGTGGTTTATTTGTGATCTCAGATATAATATTACTTTGTGCAACGAACAACTACAATTGTAGTGTCTGGGAGGGTCGAGTGGATATCTTAGGAAATGTAGATGCAGCACAGAGGATGGGTGAGTCATGTTTTTTTCCAACAAGATAGTGTTATTGTTATTTGTGTGCTGAATATTTTCTCCGTCTAGCATGGTTTTATATTTAATCTTTAACCTCTTGTGGTTTATTTGTGATCTCAGATATAATATTACTTTGTGGAGCGAATGACTACAATTGTAGTGTCTAGGAATGTCGAGTGGAGATAATATCCTAGGAAATGTAGATGTAGCGTAGAGGATTGGTGAGTCATGTTTTTTTCCAACAAAATAGTGTTATTGTTATTTGTGTGCTCAATATTTTCTCCTTCTAGCATGGTTCTCGGGTAGTACGACTCAGATAATATACATAAAATGGCATGTTTAAATTTTATTTTTTTTCCACATCACACGCACACCCTCACATAATATTGCCCAGAGAGGAGGATGTTAAGGTCGAGCAAGCAAACATCTTGAGCTTTCGACCAATCAAACATTGTTCTAGTAGACAACACTAGGATTTTGGTTGTTCAATATGTTTAAATATGCCTAGATCCCTCTTACAAAATGGATTATTTCTCTATGCCTAGATCCCTCTTACAAAATGGATTATTTCTCTTACTATAGAATTGATTGCATTATTTCAAGTAGAATTACATCTTGTTTAAAAACTTATATACTTTGAGATTTAGCATGGAATATAAATGGACTAGAACACAAGTTCATGCCTTCAACACTCTAGTTTAACTTTTATTAGAATTCTAATATTTTATTTCGTATCTACATCAAATGGTTGATTTCGGTGACCACATATACGTAAAATACAAAATGGATTATCAACGTTCATATAACAAAGCTAAAGACGAGTATGTTTCACATTATGATTGATTGTTGCATTGAACTCTCCAATTTAACTTGTAAAATGATTCTAATATCTTATTATGTATCTATTGTAGATGGATTTTTCTGGTGAGCACGAGTAAGTGGAACACAAAATGGAATGTCTATCTTTAACTTGTAAAATGATTCTAATATCTTATTATGTACCTATTGTAGATGGCTTTTTCTGGTGAGCACAAGTAAATGGAACACAAAATGGAATGTCTATCTTTATATAGCAAACTCTAGATGAGGTATGTTTGTTGTACTGGATAATTATGTCTTGAATTATGCTTTCCATTACAATCTGTAATTATTTTAACCTTATTCACGCCACCTTTTCTCCTTTCAGCGGGGGAGAGGACACTACAATAAAGATAATGTAAAAAGGGGAAGTTTGCAATTTTTTGTTTGTTGTTGTCTATTTTTTTTTGAAGCTCATGCCTTCAAATTCTCTCGTTTGACTTTTATTATAAATATAATATTATATTGTGTATCTATTGTAGACGGCATGTTCTAGTGAACAAAAAATTGTGGAAGACAAAATGTGTTGTCCTGTTTTATATACCAATCTCGAAGAAAGGTGTGTTTCTTATCACAATTAATTATTGCGTACTCTCAATTTTAACTTACATAACGATTCTAATATCTTATTGTGTGTCTTCCATAGATGGATTGTTTTGATGAGCAAAAGCAAGTGGAATACAAATAGCGTCCATCGATATGAAACAAACTCTAAGGAGTTGTGTTTCCTATAATGAATAATTGTTGGTTTGTAATATGTTTAGCACTACTAATTCCGTGTATTTTAAGCTTATTCAACTGACGTTTTTGCCCTTTCAGCAGAGGACAACAAATTGCAGGAGAGATGATGTGCAGAGTGGGTGTTTGTAATTTTTTCTTTGTTTTTATCTTCGTGTTTTGTTTTGTTAAGTTTGAGCATGACCATGCTGTGTTGTAGTCGTTTTTTGTTGTTTGGTCTTGGTTTCATTTGTTGGGTGTCTTGTAATCTGTTTTGTTTTGTTTTGTTTTGCTTTTTAAGTTTTTTGCAGTTTGGTCTTGGTTTCATTTGTTGGGTGCGTAAATGGAAATGAAGGAAGCAGTTAAAGAAAATTGGTGTTATTGTTCATAAATGAAGGTGAGTCGACATTTCTATATGCAATGCACTTCACTTAAAAGTATCTTTTGCTACTTTGTAGCTCCATTTATTTTATTTTCAAATTATTATACGCTTTATCTAAGCTCTCATAGTCGACTATATTCATCCCTTTTATGTAGTGAACAACTACAATTCTATGTTCTACACAAGTCAAGTGGTGAAGATGCACTAGACATTCTACAAACATGACATAGAGGATGGGTGAGGCATACTTGTCTCTTACACAATACTATTGTCCTTTAATACATTGAAATATTTGTTAGTTGTACAATGATTTATTATTTTGTCATGATTTTGAGATAGTATGATCTTGTTCATGGGTGTGGGATTTGAGATTTTTCCTAGCACTTTGATATGAAAAAAATGGAAATGTTACATTGGGTTCACATGTTCAGGGATTATTGTTCATGATTGTTGTTGTCATAATATTAGCCAAGGGAAGGTAATTATGTGTATGGTTGATTCATCACTTTGTATATTTATTCTTTAACCTCTCGTGGTTTATTTGTGATCTCAGATATAATATTACTTTGTGCAGCGAACAACTACAATTGTAGTGTCTCGGAGGGTCGAGTAGAGATAATATCTTAGGAAATGTAGATGCAGCGCATAGGATAGGTGAGTCATGGTTTTTTCCAACAAGATAGTGTTATTGTTATTTGTGTGCTGAATATTTTCTCCTTCTAGCATGGTTTTATATTTATTCTTTAACCTCTCGTGGTTTATTTGTGATCTCAGATATAATATTACTTTGTGCAGTGAATGACTACAATTGTAGTGTCTAGGAAGGTCGAGTGGAGATAATATCTTAGGAAATGTAGATGGAGCGTAGAGGATGGGTGAGTCATGTTTTTTTCCAACAAAATAGTGTTATTGTTATTTGTGTGCTCAATACTTTCTCCTTCTATCATGGTTCTTGGGTAGTACGACTCAGATGATATACATAAAATGGCGTGTTTAAATTTTATTTTTTTTCCACATCACACGCACACTCTCACATAACATTCCCCAGAGAGGAGGATGTTAAGGTTGAGCAAGCAAGCATTTTGAGCTTTCGACCAATCAAACCTTGTGCTAGTACCTTGTGCTAGTAGACAACACCAGGATTTTGGTTGTTCAATATGTTTAAATATGCCTAGATCCCTCTTACAAAATGGATTATTTCTCTTACTATAGCATTGATTGCATTATTTCGAGTAGAATTACATCTAGTTTAAAAACTTATATACTTTGAGATTTAGCATGGAATATAAATGGACTAGAATGAAGTTGGATCACAAGTTCATGCCTTCAACTCTCTAGTTTAACTTTTATTAGAATTCTAATATTTTATTTCGTATCTACATCAAATGGTTGATTTTGGTGACCACATATACGTAAAATACAAAATAGATTATCAACGTTCATATAACAAAGCTAAAGACGAGTATGTTTCACATTATGTTTGATTGTTGCATTGAACTCTCCAATTTAACTTGTAAAATGATTCTAATATCTTATTATGTATCTATTGTAGATGGCTTTTTTCTGGTGAGCACGAGTAAGTGGAATCAACCATTATGCTAGTAGACAACACTATTTTGGTTGTTCAATATGTTTAAGAATGCCTAGATCCCTCTTACAAAATGGATTATTTTTCTTACTCTAGCATTGATTGCATTATTTCGAGTAGAATTACGTCTAGTTTAAAAACTTATACACTTTGAGATTTAGCATGGAATATAAATGGACTAGAATGAAGTTGGATCACAAGTTCATGCCTTTAACTTTTATTAGAATTCTAATATTTTATTTCGTATCTACTGCATATGGTTGATTTCAGTGACCACATATACGTAAAATACAAAATGGATTATTGACGTTCATATAACAAAGTTAAAGACGAGTATGTTTCACATTATGATTGATTGTTGCATTGAACCCTCCAATTTAACTTGTAAAATGATTCTAATATCTTATTATGTATTTGTTGTAGATGGCTTGTTCTCGTGAGCACGAGTAAGTGGAACACAAAATGTAATGTCTATCGTTATATAGCAAACTCTAGATGAGGTATGTTTGGTGTAATAAATAATTATTTGTTTTGAATTATGCTTTACATTACGGTCTATCTTTATTTTAACCTTATTGACGCCACCTTTTTTCCTTTCAGCGGGTTAGAGGACACTACAATAGAGATAATGTGAAAAGGGGAAGTTTGCAATTTTTTATTTGTTGTTGTGTAATTTTTTTTTAAGTTCATGCCTTCAAATTCTCTTGTTTGAATTTTATTATAAATATAGTATTATATTGTGTATCTATTGCAGGCGGCTTGTTCCATTGAACAAAAAATTGTGGAAGACAAAATGGATTGTCCTGTTTTATATAGCAATCTCAAGGAAAGGTGTGTTTCTTATTACAATTAATTACTGCATACTCTCAAGTTTAACTTTCATAACGATTCTAATGTTATTATGTATCTTCTATAGATGGATTGTTTTTAACTTTCATAACGATTCTAATCTTATTGTGTATATTCTATAGATGGATTGTTTTGATGAGCAAAAGCAAGTGGAATACAAACAACATCCATCGATATGAAACAAACTCTAGGGAGTTGTTTTTCCTATAATGAATAATTGTTGGTTTTGAATATGTTTAACACTACTAATTGTGTGTATTTTAATCTTATTCAACTGACCTTTTTTTTTGTTTCAGCAGAGGACAACAAATTGCAGGAGAGATGATGTGCAGAGGGGGTGTTTGGAATTTTTTCTTTGCTTTTATTTCCGTGTTTTGTTTTGTTGAGTTTGAGCATGGCCATGCTGTGTTGTACTCGTTTTTTGTTGTTTGGTCTTAGTTTCGTTTGTTGGGTGTCTTGTAATCTTCTTTTGTTTTGTTTTGTTTTGTTTTTTCTTTTAAAGTTTTTTGCAGTTTGGTCTTGGTTTCGTTTGTTTGGTGCGGAAACGGAAATGAAGGAAGCAGTCAAAGAAAATTGAGGTTATTGTTCATAAATGAAGGTGAGTTGACATTTCTATATGCAATGCACTTCACTTAAAAGTATCTTTCGCTACTTTGTAGCTCCATTTATTATCTTTTCAAATTATTATATGCTTTATCTAAGCTCTCATAGTCGACTATATTCATCCCTTTTATGTAGTGAACAACTACAATTGTATGTTCTACACAAGTCAAGTGGTGAAGACGCACGAGACATTCTACAAACATGACTTAGAGGATGGGTGAGGCATACTTTTCTCTTACACAATACTATTGTCCTTTAATACATTGAAATATTTGTTAGTTGCACAATGATTTATTATTTTGTCATGGTTTTGAGATAGTATGATCTTGTTCATGGGTTTGAGATTTGAGATTTTTCCTAGAACTTTGATATGAAAAAAATGGAAATGTTACATTGGGTTCACATGTTCAAGGATTATTGTTCATGATTGTCATTGTCATAATATTAGCCAAGGGAAGGTAGTTATGTGTATGGTTGATTCATCACTTTGGCTTGTTCTCGTGGACACGAGTAAGCAGAATACAAAATGGAATTTCTATCTTTATATAGCAAACTCTAGACGAGTTATGTTTGGTATAATGAATAATTATTTGTTTTGAATTATTCTTTCCATTACAATCGGTCTTAATTTTAACCTTATTCACCCTACCTTTTTTCCTTTTAGCAGAGGAGAGGACACTACAGTAAAGATATTGTGAAAATGGGTAGTTTGTAATTTTTTGTTTGTTGTTTACATTTTTTTGAAGATCATGCCTTCAAATTCTCTATTTTGACTTTTATTAGAAATCTAATATATTGTGTTTCTATTGCAGACAGCTTGTTCCGGTGAGCAAAAAATTGTGAAATACAAAATGGATTGCCCCCTTTTATATAACAATCTCAAAGAAAGGTGTGTTTCTTATTACAATTAATTATTTCGTACTCTCTAGTTTAACTTATATAACGATTCTAATATCTTATTGTGTATCTTCTATAGATGGATTGTTTTGATGAGCACAAGCATGTGGAATACAAACAATGTCCATCATTATCAAACAAACTTTAGGGGAGTTTTGTTTCCTATTATGAATAATTATTGGTTTTGAAATATGTTGAACATTACTAATTGTGTGTACTGTAAGCTTTTTCAAGCGATCTTTTTCCCTTTCAGCAGAGGACAACAAATTGCAGGAGAGGTGATGTGCAGAGGGGATGTTTGTATTTTTTTCATTGTTCTTATCTGCATGTTTTGTTTTGTTGAGTTTGAGCATGGCCATGCTGTGTTGTACTTGTTTTTTGTTGTTTGATCTTGGTTTTGTTTGTTGGGTGTGTTGTACTCTTTTTTTTTTGAATATTTTTTGTAGTTTGGTCTTGGTTTTGTTTGTTTGGTGCGGAAATGGAAATGAAGGAAGAAGACAAAATTGAGGTTATTGTTCATAAATGAAGGTGAGTCAACAGTTATGTATGCAATGCACTTCACTTGAAAGTATCTTTCACTACTTTGTAGCTCCATTTATAATCTTTTCAAATTATTATATGCTTTATCTAAGCTCTCATAGTCAACTATATTTGTCTTTTTTATGTAGTGAACAATTACAATTGTATGTTCTACACAAGTCAAGGGGTGAAGATGCACTAAACATTCTACAAACATGAAATAGAGGATGAGTGAGGCATACTTTTCTCCTACACAATATTATTGTTTTTTCATGGTTTGAGATATTTGTTGGTTCAGAGTGATTTATTATTTTGTCATGGTTTTGAGATGTATGGTTTGTTATGGGAGTGAGATTTGAGATTTTTCCCTAGGTTTGATATGAAAGAAATGTAAATGTTACACTAGGTTCACATGTTCAAGGATTATTGTTCATGATTGTCGTTGTCATAATATTAGCCAAGGGAAGGTAGTTATGTGTGGTTGATTCATCACTCTATATATTTATTCTTTAACCTTTCTCGGTTTACTCATGATCTCAGATATAATATTACTTTGTGCAGCGAATAATATTATTTTGTGCTGGGAGGGTCGATTGTCGGTGTAGATGCGACGTAGAGGATGGGTGAGTCATGTTTTTTTGCAACAAAATAGTGTTATTATTATTTGTGTGCTCAATATTTTCTCCTTCTAGCATGGTTCTTGGGTAGTACCACTCAAATGATATACATAAAATGGTATGTTTAAATTTTTATGTTTTTTTGTTCCACATCACGAGCACACCCTCACATAACGTGCCCTAGAGAGGAACAATGGTAAGGTTGAGAAATCAAATGTCTTGAGCTTTCGACCAATCAACCGTTGTGCTCTTAGACAACGCTAGGATTTTGGGTGTTCAATATGTTTAAATATGCCTAGATCCTTGGTTGACTTGAGTGCCCTACTCAGACCCTCCATCACTAGAATAAAGAGTAAAGGGGATGGTGTGCATCCCTACTGCAAACCTCGGTGAATTCTGAAAAATTCGGAAGGCTGTCCATTAATCAAAACAACTATGTTTACAAAGGAAACACATGCCATGAGCCAGTCCACATGTCTTCTTTTGAACTCTCACCTATGGAGAATCATTCTTAGAAACTCCCAATCCAACCTGTCATATGCCTTAATGAGATTGATATTCATGAGGCATGCATTGATTCTTTTTGTATGGATGAAATGTATACGTTCCTGAATTATTCCAACCACATCTTCGATTCTTCTTCCTACAAGAAAGCCAAGTTTCTCCAAAAGTAGTATGTTTAGACAGTGTATGTTTAATTTTGTTAGCAATAACCTTGGAGATCATTTTATGTATTAGCCTACAATCTAAGAAAAAGAAAGGAGAAGAAGATTTTGGAATGTGGGTGAAGAAAGTTGCATTTATGGCACCAGAGATCTTTCCCTCGAGGCGAGACTCCTCTACCATCATTGTAAGATCAGAGCTCATGATTTCAAAAAAGAAGATGAAAAGCTCCACAGGCCAACCATATGGTCCTGGACTTTCTCCTTGGCAATCTCATTTAGAACTCCTTTTAGTTCTTCGACAAAGACTAGGGAGTCTAAGAGAGATGAATCAGCCTGTGTGACCATGCAAGGGAATAAATTAGTGAAATCCCATTGTTCTCTAAAAATTGTTTCCACTGATGCTTGATATTGCTTACTAAAATGTTGGACGGCCTTCGCTTGAATATCCCTCATAGTTGTAAGGGTCTCATTCCATTGATTCCGAATTTGCCAGATGGTATTAATATGTTTTTTTGTTCGATGCCACCTTGTGGAACAACCTGGTATATTTATCCCCAGATTTTATCCATGCCATTCTAGCAACACTCGGATGTGCTTTTCTTGTCAACAACATTTTCAGTCAACAACATTTCCAGTCTCATCCAAGAAATCATGGCAAAGCCCAAGCTATAACAACACCCAGATGTGCTTTTCTTGTCAACGACATTTTCAGTCTCAGTTAGCATCGATGTATCCATCAAGTTTCTGATAGTGTGTCTCACTCCATTATCAATTGTTTCATCTAGATATCTCAGCACACGGTTAGCATCAACCCAGTATACCTATCCAAGCTATATCTGGTTCATACTGCAAAGTAAGAATTCATTTGACTTCCAGCTCATCATGGGATCGGTCAAATTTGAATATGAATAGGAGTCTCTCTCAACTACTTTAGTGTAAATCATCATGCCAAAGTCTCTGACAACATACTTCCCTTAATAAGGAAGTCCTCATCATCTCTTTATTACACTTATAATCCATTAGTGCTTAGAGAACAATCCCTCTTTTATTGAACATAAAGATGATTTGATCCTATCAGAAATAAATTGTTAGGATATATCAAACCAACGTTAAGGACATACCTTAAACCTTGAAGAGAGGTTGAAGTCTACATTAGATGTTCATCAAACTAGACATGACATGGCCAAGGGACTTGCTTCAGTCTGAAATCACGAGTCTCTTCTTATGTGCCTCAAAGCCTTGAGGTAGCTCCAAGAAAACTTCTTTTTAAATGTCATGGAGAATGAAAACATTTCATACATTTGATAATAGTGCATCCAACAATGGTGCTAGGATCTCATCGTAGTCCTCTCCCTCTGAGAGTATCTTCCTAATTACTATTGCGCTTGATATCGTGGAAGCATCTAACATTACTGTGTGACTTTATACATGGTTGGTTGTTTGAATCAATTTTCCCCACTAGCACAATGGAAGAGATGGGAGGTCAATGTCTACTTACAAGTATAAAATAGAATAGAATGATATTTATAGTCGTGTAACAAACAGAGGAAGAAGTCATGATAGGTATGAGAATACCAACATTGTATTGGAGTTCTTTAAGCTAAAAACGATCTCCAGTCAAAAATAATCACTGACCTAGAGTTTGCATAAGTGGCATCAACTTCGGGGAAAAACCTATGTGGAAGATAACCATTTTCTTGTATGGCAAAAATAATCACTGACCCAGAGTTTGTATAAGTGGCATCAGCTTTGGGGAAAAACCTATGTGGAAGATAACGATTTACTTGTATGGCAACTTATTGAGCAAAACTATGCAACAAAGTCCTATTTTATGAGATTCGTTCTATCGGATTTGGTAATTGGAAAGATGTATGAGAGTTATATTGTCCATAAACATAAAGAAACCAACATTTTTTTGTAGTGATTCTCCTCACATGCATGGGTGGCCTAATCTTGTTGCAAGCTCTAATTATTTCTGAAATCATCACCCAACATGTGCACTGCTCCATGGCCCTCTTTTGTTTTCATTAGATGCAACAAATCGTAAGCTACCATGGTTGTATTAAATTTCCATGAAACTCTCTAACTACTTAGATGAATAATTGAAAACTGAAACTAGTTAACTTTCACTAACATACAAAGCCTCTAAATAACTTATAAGCAACTTGTTAAAATTGGAAATTAGGGCCAAACTCCATGTGGGTCATCTTATAGATGAATAATTGAAAACTGAAACTAGTTAACTTTCACTAACATACAAAGCCTCTTAATAACTTATAAGCAGCATGTTAAAATTGGAAACTAGGGCCAAACTCCATGTGGGTCATCTTATTTATGGCAGCTGATATTTTTCTTGAATCCCTCTCATCGAGAGGTGTAGGATTGATCTAAATATCATCCGATTCCGATAAGTATTCATGGAGATATGAATTTATTTGTGTTATGGGACAATTCGTCAAGGTCGGCCAGCAACCAAATAAACTCCCACATGTACTCAACCTTTTAGTATAAAAGGAGGTGACTTGATAGTCATCTCTACACACACTTCACTCTTCACTCTTGATTTCTCTCGACTTGCTTTGGGTTGTAGTGGAAGAAAAATCTAGGTGAGGAAACCCTAAACGTAGAAGGAAAGGATCCTTAGCATAAGACCTTGACGCAATCTTAAAGGAGAAGCTTTAACGTTGTGAAGGAGGGTTTTTATCTATGTTGCTAGGAGGAGCCTTCTATAGGCTGTCTAAGGAACCCTCATACGCTACCCTAACCTGGCTATCTAAAGGACGTCTAATTACAGTCTTAGCAAGGGAAATCTAAAGCCTATTCACGCTGCCCATACGCAGACCTATGATGCCCTAGCCGCAGGCCATTTCAGGTGACCAGATTGCTAGAAGGAGGGTCGAGGATTTCTGCTACAAGAGGTCGAGTTCTAGGGCCAAGAGGGCAAGCTGTTGGGCCAAGTAAAGGAGGAACAAAACGATGGCTGCTTGGGCACATTTGGAGGAGGTCGAAATCTACAGCAAACTGTTGCTAGGCCGCAGGCCATAGAAAACGGTTGGAGGTATTCTAGAGCTGCGTTGAGATGGACAGAACCTTAAGAGGACAATGTGGCATGGGAGGAGCCTCTCCTAGGCAGGTTGTAGCCCTTGAGGGCTAGTTTTGTTGACTGTGGGATAACATTAAGGCTACAACAATGTGCACTAACAAACAAGGTTGGAGCAGCATGCCAAAGTGTGAGGGATGGCCTAACCTGTCCATGATAAAGGCTACCCAGAATGTCATCAATGCAGCAAATAGAAAATCGTCTAAACAACATGATGATGCAATTCAGGATGGTACAACAATATGAGATGTGACAACATTGTGATAAGGGGTAGCATGATGTGAAATGTTGTAGCATAATGATGGGCATCGTGACAAAGTGAAGTGTAGCATGTTGTGTGTAGCACTTGCTAAGTATAGTACAATGGCAAGCATGGTGCAGCAATGGCACATGGGACAACAGTGGCAAGCATGGTGCAACAAAGGCACATGGGACAACAATGGCAAGCATGGTGCAGCAATGACACATGGGACAACAGTGGCAGCATGGTGCAACACAGTGTGGCAACATGACAGAAGTAATGGTGCAACATAGTGATGATGGGTGCAGCATGGTGCAGCACAGTGAGGTGCAACATGAAGATGAGGTGCAACACAATGATAGGTGTTGCATGGTGATGGAGTCATCATGGAGAATTAGTTGAAGTAGCATGTCTTCAACTGAGTTCAACTACCCCATGTATCATCTTCTTAAAGATGATTTATGCTCTTATTTAGATAAGTCAAAGTGTTGACCTTTGTTGTAAATGTATTATCTCTCTCTTCGTTGAATTGTTCAAGAACATATAAGAAGAATTGTTACTCACATTGGGGTTTGTCCCTGGCTAGCGCCACATCTTGTGTCCTCTTGTCTTAGCTTGTCTTCTGCGATCTATGTTTATGTTCTATCTGCAATTTACTATAATGCTGATGTGATTGCTAATCTGGAAAAGATATTGAGCTAACTGTGAAAATTGAAATAAATTGCTCTAAGCATAGAACATACCTAAAATTAACATGGTATCAGAGCTGAGGTGAAGACCAAGCCCAAGCAAGAGTGAAAGAGCAATCACCGAAGATAGTTGGAAAAGGACAAAAGGCTCAATGCATTCCTCATCCCTCTTTGGGTGAAGTCAAAGCAGAGAATATTATCAAAATGGCGCAGCAAAAGGTTCTGATGGCCTACCTAAAGACCACTTCAATGGGAAGTTCGGATCTAAGGGTGGAAGGAAAGGTAGATGCCTTGTTTGTAATAAGTTCGGCCATTATGCGAAGGAGTGTCTGAATGGGAGGGACACATCACTTGATGATGATAACAATCATTCCAGGGACATCTTCAATGATCGGAGGAATGACAGGTAATGCAGGTCATCAAGGAAATAGTCGACTTGTCAAAGAAAGCAAGGAACCCCAGGTATGAAGAATCAAATGTTGTTTTTGATAAGATAAAGAAGCATTATCTTATATTGGCCCTCTCCTCTAGACTCTTTGGGAATCTGGCTTATTGTAGTGCTTCAAGGCACTTCATCGAATAGAAGGGTGCACTCTCTAATTTGGGAGCGATGGAAACAATCGTGGGATTATACTTGGAGTCAATGCCACCTATCCCGGAAAGGGTGTAGGGAATGTTACCCCTCAAGTGAATGAGGGTAACTCGATTCATTTAGAAGAATCTTTTTATGTACCTGATCATAAGAAGAACCTAGTGTCCATTTCAACAATGGAGGTCAAAGGTTTCAAGGTGGCATTCATCGATGGAAAGGTACATGTTTGAAAATGAACTTTTCAAAGATGCTTTTACTCATGGGTTCAGGGTTGGCAATTTGTATCAAGTTGCAAGATGGTCCATTGGGGACCATGTCAGTTGACACATCTCATCTATAGCACTGGAGGTCTACTTATTATGGGGCCCTACCCGATGTGAGTCAAATGGTGCTAGTGATGCCTGAATTCAAGAAGAGCATGAAGGTACATGTCTGAGATGTACCGAAGGAAAATCTTACAAGGGGACCATTCCCCTTATATAGCAGGTCCACAGGTTTGGAACAACCTGAGGGGTTTGAGATTCATGATCGGGAATCTCATGTATGCAGGTGGAAGAAAGCCCTCTATGGCTTGAAGCAAAATACCCCGGGCTTAGTATGAGAGGATTGATAGCTATCTAATGAAGCTGAGATTCACTAGGAGTGAAGCCGATCCAAACCATTGGTTGAAGGTTGTGGATGATAGACCTCTCATACCAACAGCTTCTGAGGACGACCTCTTTCTGACTGGTGCAGACCCTCTCATTTGCAAAAGTAAGAGGGAGTTGGATTCCAGATTTGGAATGGTAAAATGCAAGCCAGTGACTTCCTCGGTGGATCTTAAATTTCAGAAGTTATGTGGTAGGGATGCCGGATCTGATTTGGGAAATGCCTTTGAGTTTCATAAACTCATTCTAGCATTGATGTTCTTGGTGAACTCCCGTCCGATATATGTTTTGCAGTTAGCATGTTGAGCTCATATATGGTTGAGCCTCACTAGATTGGTGCCAAGAATCTTCTGAGATATCTTTGAGGCACAATCTCTCATGGATTGAGATACACTGCCGAAAATGTGAAGCTGCATGACTATTCGAATATTGACTGGGCAGGAAGTGTGGAGGATTGCAAGAGTACTTCTGGGTGGTCGTTCTCTTTGGGTTCTGCTCGATATCCTGGATGAGCAGGAAGCAAAAGATGATTGCTTTGAGCACCGCTGAGACCGAATACATCGCTACGAGTATGACCTCGTGTGAAGCTGCTTGGTTGTGGAAGCTCTTCAGTGAGCTATTTGTACACATGATGGATACCACCATGGTCTTCTATGTCAACCAGAGGGGGATTCGATTGTTGAGGAATCCCGTATTCTACGATTGCTCCAGCATATAGACATCAAATACTACCTTATCTGGGATATGGTACATCTATGAGCAAAAAGGCTCTATTGCATTGGGACTGATGTGCAAGTCGCAGACATTCTATCGAAGCCTCGAGGAAAGGTCAAATTTGTGACTTTCTAGAACGACTTGGAGTCGTTGAGAGACCCTCTTATGAGGATCCTATATGATGCATGCATTGAGCTCTGGGAGCTCCGAGGGGCTTGGGGTACTTCTTGGAGCAACAAGCGACCATAGGGTGACTCACCCTCCCCTAATGGTGCGTTGTGTATAGGGTGAATGGTTCAGCCTTCCCCAGACATTTTATCGAAGCCCCGAGGAAAGGTCAAATTTGTGACTTTCCAGAACGACTTGGAGTCGTTGAGAGACCCTCTTATGAGGATCCTATATGATGCATGCATTGAGCTCTGGGAGCTCCGAGGGGCTTGGGGTACTTCTTGGAGCAACAAGCGACCATAGGGTGACTCACCCTCCCCTAATGGTGCGTTGTGTATAGGGTGAATGGTTCAGCCTTCCCCTGTGATACCCCATGGCGACTTATGGACAGGATGAGTGGTTCTCCTGGCGAGGCATCCTACCCATGCAGTCTAGGACTCATGGAAAGTACCTCTCATTTGGCCAATGAGTAGGGAAATGGGGTTAGGGACCAATAATAGTACTACCGATGGATGCATCGTCTATCTACCGTACTCCCTATGCTAGGATGACCTACATTGATTTGGGATCAATATGAGTGGTTTGAGACACTCTCTTTTGATATTGATCTGGGTTCTGGGATCAGTATGAGTGGTTTGAGACACTCTCTTTTCATATTGATCTGGGATCAATGAAATTGACTTCGGGTCAAAAAGAGTGATATAACTCACTCTCTTTTGGAACTGATCTGGGATTAGTAAGAGTGGTATGACACACTCTCTTCATATGGGACTGACTTTAGGTCAGTAGAGAATGGTATGAAACATTCTCGATCAATTCTTCTTCTTCATGGTTCAACAGAGCAGAGCAGTGCAGGGCACTGATGGCAGAGATAGTACAGTCTGGTAGATGGATTAGCAGATGGAGTTCTCCTTAGTTGAGAGCGAGAGTTAAAACTGGAAACTAGGGCCAAACTCCATGTGGGTCATCTTATTTATGGCAGCTGATATTTTTCTTGGATCCCTGTCACCGAGAGGTGTAGGATGATCTTTGATCTAAAGATCATCCGATTTCGATAAGTATTCATGGAGATATGAATTTATTTGTGTTATGGGACAATTTGTCAAGGTCGGCCAACAACCAAATAACCCCAACATGTGCTCAACGTTTTAGAATAAAAGAAGGTGACTGATAGTCATTTCTACACACACTTCACTCTTGATTGCTCTCCACTTGCTTTGGGTTTTAGTGGAAGAGAAATCTAGGAGAGGAAACCATAAACGCAGAAGGAAAGGAGCCTTAGCATGAGACCTTGATGCAGTCTTAAAGGAGAAGATTTAACCTTGTGAAGGAGGGTTTATCTACACTGCTAGGAGAAGCCTTCTATAGGCTATCTAAGGAACCCTCATACGCTGCCCTAACCTGGCTATCTAAAGGACGTCTAACCACAGTGTTAGCAAAGGGAAATCTAAAGCCTATTCACGTTGCCCATACGTAGGCCTATGATGCCCTAGCCGCAGGCCATTTCAGGTGACCAGATTGCTGGAAGGAGGGTTGAGGATTTTTGCTACAGGAGGCCGAGTTTTAGGGCTGAGAGGGCAAGCTACTAGGCCAAGTATAGGAGGAACAAAACGCTAGCTTCTTGGGCACATTTGGAGGCGGCCAAAATCTACAACAAACTATTGCTAGGCCGAAGGCCATAGAAAACAGTTGGAGGTATTCTAGGTCTGCGTTGAGGTGGATAGAACCTTAATAGGACAATGTGGCATGGGAGGAGCCTCTCCTAGGCAGGTTGCAGCCCTTGAGGGCTAGTTTTGTTGACTGTGGGATAACATTAAGGCTACAACAATGTGCACTAACAAACAGGGTTGGAGCAGAATGCCAAAGTGTGAGGGTAGGTAGGACTGTTGATGGCCTAACCTGTCTATGATAAAGGCTGCCCAACATGATGATGCAACATGATGATGCAATTCAGGAAGCTACGACAGTATGAGATGTGACAACATTGTGATAAGGGGCAGCATGATGTGAAATGTTGCAGCATAATGACGGGCATCGTGACAAAGTGAAGTGTAGCATGTTGTGTGCAACATTTGCTAAGTATAGTACAGTGGCAAGCATGGTGCAGCAATGGCACATGGGATGGCACTGGCAAGCATGGTGCAACAATGGCACATGGGACAACACTGGCAAGCATGGTGCAACAATGACACATGGGACAACAATGGCAACATGGTGCAACATAGTGTCGCAGCATGACCAAAGTAATGGTGCAGCATAGTGAGGTGCAGCACAATGATAGGTGTTGCATGGTGATGGAGTCACCGTGGAGAATCAGTTAAAGCATCATGTCTTCAACTGAGTTCAACTACCTCATGTATCACTTCTTAGAGATGACCTATGCTCTTATTTAGATAAGTCAAAGTGTTCCTATTGTAAATGTATTATCTCTCTCTCTCTCTGCTAAACTATTCAAGAACATATAAGAAGAATTGATAAGGGTTTCCCCACATTGGGGTTTGTCCCTGGCTAGCGCCACATCTTGTGTCCTCTTGTCTTGGCTTGTCTTCTGCGATCTATGTTTATGTTCTATCTGCAATTTACTATAATGTTGATGTGATTGCTAATTTGGAAAAGATATTGAGCTAACTGTGAAAATTGAAATAAATTGCTCTAAGCATATAACATACCTAAACTTAACTTGGTATCAAAGCTAAAGTGAAGACAAAGCCCAAGCAAGAGTGAAAGAGCAATCACCGAAGACAGTTGGAAAAGGTCAGGTGCAAACCCTCTCATTCACAAATGTAAGAGGGAGTTGGCTTTTGAGTTTGAGATGAAGGACCTAGGACTGATGCACTATTTCCTAGGGCTGGAAGTCTAGCAGAAGCCAGGGGAGATTTTCCTATCTCAAGGAAAATAGGTGGTGAAGATATTGGAGAGATTCGGTATGGTGGACTGCAAGCCCGTGACTACCCCAATGCAGCTTGACTTCAAGAAGTTAAGTGGTAGTGCTGCCAAACCTACTTTGGAAAATGCTACAGAGTATTATCAACTCACAGGAGCATTAGTGTTCTTGGTGAACTCTCGTCCGGATATATGTGTTGCAGTCAACACATTGAGTCAACATATGGTTGAGCCTCACCACTCACATTGGATTGGTGCCAAGAATCTGTTGAGATATCTTCGTGGCACAATCGCTCATGGGTTGAGATACACTGCCGGAGATGTGAGACTACCTGGATATACGGACGCTGACTGGGTAGGCACTGTGGTGGACCGAAAGAGCACTTCTGGGTGTTGTTTCTCTTTGGGATCTGCCTCGATATCCTGGATGAGCAGGAAGCAGAAGTTGGTGGCTTTGAGCACCACTGAGGTAGAGTACATTGTTGCGAGTGTGGCCTCTTGTGAGGCTGTCTAGTTGTGGAAGCTCTTCAGTGAGCTGTTTGGATATACATTGGATACTACTGTGATCTTGTGTGACAACCAAAGTGGGATTCGTTTATCAAAGAATCTCGTATTTCATGATCGCCCCAAACATATCGATATCAGGTACCATTTTATCTAGGATATGGTACAACGAGCAATAAGGCTCCATCATATCGGTACAAATGAGCAAGTCGAGTCGCCGATAGTCTGACGAAGCCCCTGGGAAATGTCAACTTCTTGACTTTCCGAGAACGACTTGGAGTCGTTGAGAGACCCTCTTATGAGGGTCATGTATGATGCATGCATTGAGCCCTGGGAGCTCCGGGGGGCTTGGGATACTTCTTGGAGTGACAAGCGACCACAGGGCGGCTCATCCTCCCTTGGTGGTGTGCTGTGTACAGGGTGAATGGTTCAACCTTCCTGTGTGATACATCGTGACGACTTATGGACAGGATGAGTGGTTCTCCTGTCGAGGCATCCTACCCATGCAGTCTGGGACACATGGGAAGTATCTCTCATTTGGCCAATGAGTAGGAAAATGGGGTTAGGGACCATAGTAGTACTATTGATGGACGCATCATTATATCTAATGTACTCCCTATTGCTAGGGTGACCTCCATTGGTCTGGGATCAATTGGAACTGACTTCGTGTCAGTAAGAGTGATATAGCTCACTCTCTTTTGGCACTAATCTGGGATCAGTAAGAGTGGTATGACACTCTCTGGGATTGACTTCAGGTCAGTAGAGGATGGTATGATACCTCCTCGATCATTTCTTCTTCATAGTTCAGCAGAGCAGAGTTGAGGAGTGCAGGGCAGTGCATTTGATCCCAGAGATAGTACCAATGATCAGATGGATTAGCAGATGGAGTTCTTCCTAGTTGAGAGGGAGTGTTACAATTGGCAACTAAGGCCAAACTCCATCTGGGTCATCTTATTTATGGCAGATGATATTTTTCTTGGATTCCTCTCGTCGAGAGGTGTAGGATTGATCTAACGATCATTTGATTCTGACATGTATTTATGGAGCTATGAATTTATTTGTATTTACTTGATAATTTGTCAAGGTTGGCCAGCAACTAAATGTGTGGCACACATCCTCAACGATTCATATAAATACAAGTTTCCTTGAGGCATTATTCATTCATCTCATCTCATCTCTCAAATTCTTCTCTCTCCTTAGTTGATTGGGTACACACAAGGAGCAGCTCTCACGTGGGAAGGAGGACGCAAAACTGTTTGAATGTGTTGACCGAGTTTGACCAGGGCCACAAAAGGTCTCTTTGACTAGCGTTGACCTGTGTGGACCTTCTTG
Organism: Pinus taeda; assembly: GCA_000404065.3. Lineage (NCBI taxonomy): Eukaryota > Viridiplantae > Streptophyta > Pinopsida > Pinales > Pinaceae > Pinus > Pinus taeda. The sequence goes on along the minus strand of APFE031676181.1, from coordinate 45,633 downwards.
GACTACGGTTTTGGTGTGGTTGTCTCTCCTAGGCAGGCCGCAGGTTCTAGCATGCAAATCGAGGCAATCTGACCTCAGGTTTGACCAGCGTTGACTGCCCTAATTGCTAGCAGCAGGTTGACTTCTGTTGCCTTCATTTGATTGAGGTTTTCGGACTGTTTTTGGGCTGCCTCTTCTTGCTGATGGAGGCCAAGTTGTATGGGAAATTGACCAAGCTGATTGGAGGTCAATTCTATCTTGTTTGACCAACTTTGACTTTGCTTGTTAGGGTTTGCTGTTGCTATCATAAAATTACAGATTTGTATATTTGTACTATTTCTCTCTCTGCTGAATTATTGAAGATTATAGAAGAATTGATCAAAGAGTTTCCCCACATTGGGGTTTGTCCCTGGCTAGCCACTACATCTGGTGTCTCCTGTCTTGGTTTGATTTCGGTCAATCTATTTATGTTCTATCAACATTTTACCTAATGTTAATGTGATTGCTAAACAGTGAAACTGACATTGGGCTAATAAAGAAGAAATTGAAGTAAATTGCACTAAGCATAGTCAGGAAACCCAACAGGAAAACATGCTTGCTTGATGTAGCTATTTTATTAATTGTTCTTGGAGCAATTGAATCTACTACAAAACAATTTTGTATCTATCTTGAGAAAGCGTTTTGCTTCTCACACAATTCTCAGCCGATACAACTAATCTTGGCCGCTTTGATCATCGCTTGATCTTGGTTCCTGCACACAATTCTTCCTCTACTATCTCCTTGACTTGATCTACAAACCTTTTTGTCGTGCTTCAATTTTGATCCTCCTTCCTTGCACACTTGAGCCCTTAGTTCCATGCGTTGATCTCCTATTTCCTAGCTCACTTCTAGCCCTATTTAGTAGTGCACTTGAACTCCTATTTTTTAGGACCCTACAGCTCCATACAACCTGCACACAATCAATTCTCCTAAATTCTAGCACACTTGTGAGCTCTACCTTGTCACAAACTTTTGTGCACAAAACAATGTGATTTACTTGTGCATTTGTCCTCTCTTTATAGGTGAACTTCGATCCATGTAAGGAGGCCTAGCGTAATTTAGAACTCAAGCTTTGATGACGAGTTCAGTGAGATTGTTACTTGCTCTCCTTCCAATCATCACTGGAGTTGTTAACTCGTGCTCTCTCCAATCAACACTGGAGATCTAACTCGTTCTTCCTTCAATCAAGGCTGAAGATTAACTTGTTCTAACTAAACTGCTAACTACCACCTTGTTTTGTAGTCAAACTGATGAAGATTCTTCTTTAACTGAAGCTCCAACTCTATGCATCCTAACTTGATGATTATTCGAATAAAATGGAAATAACTTATTCTAACTGAAGTCAAACTCATGATCTTGTTGGTCGGCCCACTTTTTGACTAGCCAAGACTCAAATCGTGATACTGGATGAGGCTCCTTCTTCGAAGCTCTAATATGCTTGCGCTATTAAGACTCCCTCAAATCTTTTCTCTCCTCAACCCTCATGTCTTTATTCTACGCACTTCTTGCCTTGCTGCTAAAGGTTGTGCTTGTCTCAACTTGTAATAGATATAGATTCTTCTTCCTTACACCTATCTGCTTCTTACATCCAAAAGCTAGATTCTTCTTCCTTACACCTATCTGCTTCTTACATCCAAAAGCTAAGTGCTGGAGGTGAGCCTTACCTCTGGTTAAGATGACATCATAACCCTTGTCCTCGAGGTAGATATTGAAACAAGGTTCTGCTTTAGGCTTGGAACATAGAGGACATCTTTGAGATGGAGAGAGCTACCTGTCTCCCTCTCAAAACTGACAATACCAACTCCCCTAGTTGTGTACTTTCCGTCATCTCCTAGCTCAATCTGAAAATGCATGTCCATCTCCTTTAGGTGGCTGAAATACTCCTTGTTCCCGGTCATGTGGAAGGATGCTCTTGAATCAATACACCATACATCGTTGTCTGTTGAGCTTGCCATGCAAGCTATCAATGAGAAATATTTCTTGAGCTAAGAAGAAAACACATCTACCTCAGCTGCTGCAGTGGCATGATCTTACTGGTCTCCTCCTTCCAATTAGGACACTTAGTGGCATGGTGTCCGAACTCATAGCGATGGAAGCACTTGATCTTGCTTACATCCTTCTTCTTCTTCTCATCCTTTTAACAAGACTCGATCTTTCCTTGGCCCTTCTTTCCCTTGCCTCTGCTACCTTTGCTTGTCAAGGCAAAGTTCTCCTCATCCTCTGCTGGAGCTTCTCTACCAACACTCATCCCTCTTCGGATTTCTTCTTGAACATAATCACTCCATAACCTTTCCCAACTAAGAATATTCTCTTTACCACTTACTCCATTCTGGAAACTATGCGAAGACTTATGAAGTCCCAGAATCGCCAGACTCACAAGGTCATTGTCTACTACAGTCACACCCACTCCACCTTGCTCATTTCGAACGTGAGTGAACTTTGAAAGATCAAGGTCATTGTCTACTACAGTCACACCCACTCCACCTTGCTCATTTCGAACGTGAGTGAACTTTGAAAGATATGTGATGATGGACTCACCTTTGCTCATCTGGATAATTCGTAGCTTCTCCTTGAGAGCAAGCTTCCTTGCACCATTGCAACCCTGATACATACAGATCTAGGATGGCTTTAAACATTTGATATGTTGTCTTCTTCTCATGGAGATGAGGGATAATATGATCTTTGATCCCCTCAAGAATGATCCTCCTCACCTTGGTGTCATTCTTGTTATGTTGGATCAATTGTTGGGCATCTTGAGGTGGAGCTATTGCCTAATTCACATACTTGAGCACCCCATTATCTTCCAACACCACTGATATCCGCTCTTTCCATGCATAAAAATTTGAGGCTCCTTCTAAACTGTGATTTGACCTCTGTCATTGGAACACCATACTATTATCCAAAGAAGTCCTTGGAACACCATACTATTATCCAAAGAACTGCTCAACTTTTCAAACTTTTGTACAAGCCTTCTACATGATCTGCGTTGTCCACTAGCTGGTCAATTCAACATTGGTCTTTATACTAATCTCTACTCTGAAACCATGTTAAATTTCCATGAAACTCTGCAACTACTTAGATGAATAGCTAAAAATTGAAACTATTTAACTTTCACCATGATACAAAGCCTCTTAACAACTTATAAACAACAGAATAAAAACATAGAGATAAAAGCACATCACACAAATTGACATACTTATTTTTCTCAAGAAACCCAATAGGAAAAACCTGATTGCTTGATGTGGGAGTTTTATTGATTGTTCTTGGAGCAAATGAATCTATTACAAACCAATTTGTATCTCTTGAGAAATCATTTTGCTTAGAGATAAAAGCACATCACACAAATTGACATACTTATTTTTCTCAAGAAACCCAATAGGAAAAACCTGATTGCTTGATGTGGGAGTTTTATTGATTGTTCTTGGAGCAAATGAATCTATTACAAACCAATTTTTATCTCTTAAGAAATCATTTTGCTTCTCACACAATTATCAGTTGATGCAACTAATCTTAGCCTGCCTTGATCACCACTTGATCTTGAACATAGAGATAAAAGCACATCACACAAATTGACACACTTATTTTTCTCAGGAAACCCAACAGGAAAAACCTGATTGCTTGATGTGGGAGTTTTTTTGATTGTTCTTGGAGCAAATGAATCTATTACAAACCAATTTGTCTCTCTTGAGAAATCATTTTGCTTCTCACACAATTCTCAGTTGATGCAACTGATCTTAGCCTGCCTTGATCACCACTTGATCTTGATCACCACTTGATCTTGATTCTTGCACACAATTCTTCCTTTGTTGCCTCCTTGACTTGCTCTACAAACCATGTTGTCTTGCTTCAATTGTGTTACTCCTTCCTTGCGCACTTGAGCTCCTAACTTTTAGGACCCAATTCCATTCAACCTGTGCACAACCAATTCTCCTAAATTCTAGCGCTCTTGTGCCTCCTACTATTTAGGACACAATTCCTATGCTCCACAATCTAGGCTCTCTCACACTAACTTGTGAGCTGTCTTGTCACAAACCTTTTTTATTTACTTGTGCCTTCGTCCTCTCTTTATAGGTGAACTTCGATCCATGCAAGGAGGCCCAACTTAATTTAGAACTTGAGCTATGATAGCAAGTTAACGGAGAGCGTTACTTGCTCTCCTTCCAATCATCACTGGAGTCGTTAACTCGTGCTCTCTCCAATCAACATTGGAGATCTAACTCGCGCTTCCTTCAATCAAGATTGAAGACTAGCTTTAGCTCGTTCCAACTGAACTACTAACTACCACCTTGTTTTATAGTCAAACTAATAAAGACCCCTCTTTAATTGAAGCTCCAACTCTATGCATGCTAACTTGATGATTATTCTAATAAATTGGAAATAATTCATCCTAACTGAAGTCTAACTCATGAGGACTCGAGGTCTTCTCTAGCTAAAGGCATAAGCAACAGATTGGAAAAGCTATTGTATATAGCTGCCAACCTGTGTGATGTTGCAAAAATATACATTGAATTCCTAGAACGAAAAGTCGGAAGACTAATAACTTTTATGCCCAACAAAATCTCTTTCTTATCAGATAATTTCCCAAACTATCTTAGCTAACTCCTATCACAAGTTCTTAGAGTAAGTCTGCTTGATTTTCTATTTCAAAAGCTCTCTAGAGAGAGGGCTCCTACCATGGGAATTCAATGTGTTCTTGTCTAAATTCTGACTGAAATAACTAAAGGGCATTTGTTGGTGTGTAATAAGTTATTTTTACTATAATATCTTAATTGTCTGCAGTTTGCAGCAACAATGCTTTGATCTCCTTGGTTGTATCATCTTTCCGCTTGGATTTCTCTACTCAAAATACATCTAGTGCAAATCCATTGAGAAGCTTATGATTGTAACATCTTCTTGTGTGGATTGCTTTGCTCAAAATACCCTTTCCATCCTATTGTCCATCTATTTTGTCCTTGATTTAATCGGTCAGCAATTGGTGGTGGATGCTGAAAGTTGTTGCATTTACTTCAATTTTTGAGTTTTAGCAAAGTCAATCATGTTCAATGTCGGTTTCTTTAATGGCTTCTTTCAAATTATTAAATTCCCTTGTATTCTCTATATTAGCAATGAGCATCCAAGTAGACCCATAAATCTTGCACAACTCTCGAGTCTTGAGGTTCTGGGCATCCTTCCAAAAGAGGGCTAAATGTGTTGATAGCCTTTTTGGAGGCATAAGTGTTGAAGTGGAAAGAAAATTTTTCAAACACCAAGCAAAACTGGGCCAAAATCAAAGTTGGACTAGAAAATGTTGACAAAGGCATTGTGGTGGGAAGTGGCCCTTTATTCATGTAGAATCAAAGGAAATATTCTAATACAGACTAGCAAGAGAAAAGAGCTAAAGGTAAGATTAGCAAATACATGTTGATATAGGGTCATCCCTTATCAAAGTTAAAAGGTGCTTGAAGATATTTCGTTGTGTGTGATACATGGAAAACATCTTGAATGAACTTTGAAGGCCATCATCCTTCATGGTGGCCAAAATCATACAAACTAGTCAATTTATTGCTTATTTCTTGTTACGAGTGCTCAGATGACCTAGGCAACTAAGTTTGAGATGATGTCTTGTTATGAGTGCTCAGATGCCCTAAGTTGTTAAGTTTGATCATCTCATAATTAGTAATTGAGATTGATCATACAAACTAGTCCATTTATTGCTCATTTCTTGTTACGAGTGCTCAAATGACCTAGGCAATCAAGTTTGACATAATGTCTTGTTATGAGTGCTTAGATGCCCTAAGTTGTTAAGTTTGATCATCTCATAATTAGTAATTGAGATTGATCATACAAACTAGTCCATTTATTGCTCATTTCTTGTTATGAGTGCTCAGATGACCTAGGCAACTATGTTTGAGATGATGTCTTGTTATGAGTGCTTAGATGCCCTAAGTTGTTAAGTTTGATCATCTCATAATTAGCGGTGTTCCACAGGGACTCGCCCCCCCAGGGGTCTAGTTTCCTCGCTCCCCCGCGCTCTGGGGACTTGGGGACGAGTAGGGGACGTTTCCCCACGCTCCCAAAATGGAGGAAACTCAGGGGGACTTGCGAGGGAAACGTTTCCCTTCCCTGAGGGGACGTGGGGGGACGAGGGGGGACGTGGCACACGTTTAATGCATTAAAAACCATTTTAATTAATTAAACGCTGAATTTAATCTTTAATTAAGAGTTAATTAACGTTTAGGGTTTTGGAAAATGGCGGTTTCATGTTATAAAAACGGCACCCTGAACCATGAACAACACACTCACAGCCTTTGCAAGTTTGCTGAGCACTCCACTCATTGTTTCACTGTTTGGATTTCCAATTCATCATTTCGGAACTCCGCCCTCTCTCTGCTTGAGCGTCCTACAAGCAGCAGCTCCCATCGAGCATCGTGCGAGCAACACCTCCCTGAGCAGCGCTGCGTGTTGAGGAGCATACTACTACAACTTAACAGGTTAGTAACAGACTAACAGTTCAATAAGTGATATAACTTATAAGCCTCCAACAGATCAATAGTGCACATTGTTTGGTGTGTCTTGACGACTGTTTTAACCTTTTTTTTAAGTGACAATGCTTTGATATTTTCTTCCAGCCATCCGTTCTTCCATAGAGTCACCATGGTCTCGAAAGAAACCAGGTTTCCATGTTTCACTTATAAATTTAAAATTTAAAATATATTATGCAGGGTTTCTGTTTCATATGACGGCCTTGTCTACGGTCACACTAGTTTTCATATGACGGCCTTGTCTCGATTTTAAATATATTCTGCAGGTTTTATGATTTATCATGCATAATACATCAGCCCTTTTCGAATCAATGGGCATGTGAATGAAGTTTGGGCAATCATCACAGTGTCTGTCTCAAAGCAGTGTCAACCAAATAGGCTAGCCGCTATTCATATATTAATATTATCAGTTGAAAATCTACGGCCCGCCTAACTAATATCAATATGTCAAGAAGTCCAGTTTCTCAAAATCATTATACATAATCAGATAATCCACTATAGTTCACTCTATGTTTAAGTTTTCTAAGATTTTATGCTCTCTAGCTCTCAAGAACATATGAACCTGTTCCTTTGCCTTGGGACCCAACATATACCTGCTCCTTTGCCTTGGGACCCAACATATACCTGCTGCGAAAGCCAACAATGTAACTTTTTCCAAAAAAATGGCCTTGCTTATAGTTTATGGTTTAATAGACCTAAAGTGGTACAAAGCTACTCATGTTCTGTATGGGGATAACGTCTTGTGCTGTCTTTTGGTTTCAACAAGCGTTATTTTAGAGGGTCAGTATCATGGAAATTTGCTGGACCATATAGCACATGCATGAATTTTCCCTTTTAAAACTTCTCCTTTTTTTCTCAAGTGATGGCTGGATTATAGTGGGGAGATAACTGGAGTGACAGGCAAAGAATATGAGACATTCAGTTTGTGTTTTTAATTTGCATGATATTTGACATACAAACTATGGAAGCAACACCTATGTCATGTGGGAAATAATTGGGTGGACTATAGACTAACATGCGTTTACTGCAAGCATGACAAAATACTATGGGCAGCAAGAAATCTCAGGAACTGCCGTTATATATGTTATACAGTTACAAAATTTACACAGGGCATAGTTGCTCAGCTTGAATTCTCAGGTCTGAAAATTATTTTCACCCCTGAAATACACTGCTAGTTTGAAGTTTAAACTGCATGGCATTGCTCTAATAAGGTAGACAAATTATCCATGCCATCGTTGGTCACCCAAGTTGGTTCGCAGATGGTCATCCTGTAGGCAATGTCATTTGATAGTAAACTGTCAGGAACTCTTTCATGTGATCTTCTCATCTCTCCTGGAACTAAAACTCTTCTTTCAGGATATGGTGTATTGTCTATATTATATATAATATAACAAAATTTCTAGCTGTTGGATCCAATACAGCTGGAAAACCCATTGTAGTTGCCCCTTCTACTGCCAATGCAGTCTTCCTGATCTGTTCATTTACCTTTTCACAGAATTCAATGGCTACCTTATCAAGCTGAAGCTCTCCCTCTGTCTGACCAAAATCTAAATTAGAATTTGACCAAGTTGAATTAGAATTTTAAATTTATTATTTTATATGATATTATAAATTTGGATAATGTCAAATGATATGAATATCATTTATCATGTTTTGCAGCTTTTCAATTCAAACCAAATTGTCATAGTGGACTCAATTAAAAAATTATATTTTATATTTATAAATTCGCTCTCCCATGTTTCCTAAAAAATGGTAGGGAGCTTTTGCATAGGTCGCTCCCGCGCCCCCTCGCCCCCTCGTCCCAGAACCTTGGTGGAACATTGATAATTAGTAATTGAGATTGATCATACAAACTAGTCCATTTATTGCTCATTTCTTGTTACGAGTGCTTAGATGACCTAGGCAACTAAGTTTGAGATGATGTCTTGTTATGAGTGCTCAGATGCCCTAAGTTGTTAAGTTTGATCATCTCATAATTAGTAATTGAGATTGATCATACAAACTAGTCCATTTATTGCTCATTTCTTGTTACGAGTGCTCAGATGACCTAGGCAACTAAGTTTGAGATGATGTCTTGTTGTTAAGTTTGATCATCTCATAATTAGTAATTGAGATTGATCATACAAACTAGTCCATTTATTGCTCATTTCTTGTTACGAGTGCTCAGATGACCTAGGCAACTAAGTTTGAGATGATGTCGTGTTATGAGTGCTTAGATGTCCTAAGTTGTTAAGTTTGATCATCTCATAATTAGTAATCGAGATTTTCCATCTCCTGATAATACAAAGTAATTTGCTAATTTCCCTTATTAAGGTTAAAAGGTGATTAAGATATTTCGTTGTGTGTGATGCATGGAAAACATCTTGGATGAAGGCCATCATCTTTCATGGTGGCCATGATAGTCCAAACTAGTCAAATTATAGCTCATGTCTTGTTTAAGTTTGATCATCTCATAATTAGTAATTGAGATTGATCATACAAACTAGTCCATTTATTGCTCATTTCTTGTTATGAGTGCTCAGATGCCCTAAGTTGTTAAGTTTGATCATCTCATAATTAGTAATTGAGATTGATCATACAAACTAGTCCATTTATTGCTCATTTCTTGTTACGAGTGCTCAGATGACCTAGGCAACTAAGTTTGAGATGATGTCTTGTTATGAGTGCTCAGATGTCCTAAGTTGTTAAGTTTGATCATCTCATAATTAGTAATCGAGATTTTCCATCTCCTGATAATACAAAGTAATTTGCTAATTTCCCTTATTAAGGTTAAAAGGTGATTAAGATATTTCGTTGTGTGTGATGCATGGAAAACATCTTGGATGAAGGCCATCATCTTTCATGGTGGCCATGATAGTCCAAACTAGTCAAATTATAGCTCATGTCTTGTTTAAGTTTGATCATCTCATAATTAGTAATTGAGATTGATCATACAAACTAGTCCATTTATTGCTCATTTATTGTTACGAGTGCTCAGATGACCTAGGCAACTAAGTTTGAGATGATGTCTTGTTATGAGTGCTCAGATGTCCTAAGTTGTTAATGTTATGAGTGCTCAGATGTCCTAAGTTGTTAAGTTTGATCATCTCTAAGTTGTTTCCATCTCATACAAAGTAATTTGCTAATTTCCCTTATCAAGGTTAAAAGGTGATTAAGATTGATCATACAAACTAGTCCATTTATTGCTCATTTCTTGTTACGAGTGCTCAGATGACGTAGGCAACTAAGTTTGAGATGATGTCTTGTTATGAGTGCTCAGATGCCCTAAGTTGTTAAGTTTGATATCTCATAATTAGTAATTGAGATTGATCATACAAACTAGTCCATTTATTGCTCATTTCTTGTTACGCGTGCTCAGATGACCTAGGCAACTAAGTTTGAGATGATGTCTTGTTATGAGTGCTCAGATGTCCTAAGTTGTTAAGTTTGATCATCTCATAATTAGTAATCGAGATTTTCCATCTCCTGATAATACAAAGTAATTTGCTAATTTCCCTTATCAAGGTTAAAAGGTGATTTTAAGTTTGATCATCTCATAATTAGTAATCGAGATTTTCCATCTCCTGATACTACAAAGTAATTTGCTAATTTCCCTTATCAAGGTTAAAAGGTGATTTTAAGTTTGATCATCTCATAATTAGTAATCGAGATTTTCCATCTCCTGATACTACAAAGTAATTTGCTAATTTCCCTTATCAAGGTTAAAAGGTGATTAAGATATTTGCTAATTTCCCTTATCAAGGTTAAAAGGTGATTAAGATATTTCGTTGTGTGTGATGCATGGAAAACACTTTGGATGAAGGCCATCATCTTTCATGGTGGCCATGATAGTCCAAACTAGTCAAATTATTGCTCATGTCTTGTTTAAGTTTGATCATCTCATAATTAGTAATTGAGATTGATCATACAAACTAGTCCATTTATTGCTCATTTATTGTTACGAGTGCTCAGATGACCTAGGCAACTAAGTTTGAGATGATGTCTTGTTATGAGTGCTCAGATGTCCTAAGTTGTTAAGTTTGATCCTCATAATTACTAATTGAGATTTTCCATCTCCTGATAATACAAAGTAATTTGCTAATTTCCCTTATCAAGGTTAAAAGGTGATTAAGATATTTCGTTGTGTGTGATGCATGGAAAACATCTTGGATGAAGGCCATCATCTTTCATGGTGGCCATGATAGTCCAAACTAGTCAAATTATTGCTCATGTCTTGTCTTGTTATGGGTGCTTAGATGCCCTAAGAAATTAAGTTTGATCATCTCATAATTAGTAATTGATACTTTTACATCTCCTAATAATACAAAATAATTTGCTAATTTATTAACCTCTAACATTATAACCTTGGGCCACTTGAATAAATGTTATATGATCAAAGAGAATTAACAAGGCCTTACATCTTTGAGTAACTGGGAATGTTTAATGTTTTTAGGTATCGCATTGTTATTCATTAATTGGCATTGTTACGTATTGCCCTAGTTTTTAGGTGTCACCTTGTTATCCATTAATTGGCATTGTTACATATTTCCCTCTTCATTTTCGAACGAGGCAAAAACTCTCAATCAGGGTTCAAATGTTATGAGCATGGATTTCCATCCTCAGCAGCAAACAATTCTGCTAGGTGATTTCAAATCCCATTCAATACAGTTCTTCATTTAAATAAATTCCTTAAGTCAATTTGGAAAATTTAACTTTTATATTTATAAATATGTTAGTTCGATTGCTGGCAAATCCTCAGCAGCAAACAATTCTGCTAGGTGATTTCAAATCCCATTCAATACAGTTCTTCATTTAAATAAATTCCTTAAGTCAATTTGGAAAATGTAACTTTTATATTTATAAATATGTTAGTTCGATTGCTGGCTTTATCGATCAGTTGGAACAAATGTTGGTGACATTGCAATTTGGGAAGTGGTAATCTCGAAAAAAAAATTAGGTTGCAGGAACTTTAAGGTTTGGGAAATTTCAGCATGTTACATTCACATGCAGGTAGATGATTTTTTCATAAATTAATTTTGTGATTTAAATTGGAAAAATGTACATGTATGAATGATCTTGAAAAGGTTCTAAAGTTCTTTACTAGAGTTGATCATTAGCACTAGCCTCATGTAAACTCTTATACATGTTTTGTTATGTTTTCTTAGGCTGCTCTTGTGAAAAACCCAACTGTATCAGTGGATCGTTGTATTTGGAACCCAGATGGGGCAGTCGTTGGTAACTTAATCTATACTCATATTCATTAATAAGATGCTTTGATATCATTTCCTTCTTTATACAACAATGTGAGTGATTTGTAATAATGCCACCAATAGAATGGTGTGCTACGCCCTCTATTCAGATACTGACATGCCTACATTTCTGCATATGTGTTATAGGAGTTGTGTTTTCACATATATTCTTATACTATGGCAGGTGATTTGAGACAACATCTAGAGTTTTGCTTACATGCTTAAAGCCAATCTGTACATTCTTGTAGGTCTGTAAAATTAAGTTTGTATTGAAAATCTAATTTATTAACATTGATATAATTTAAACAGGTTCACACAGATTCACACACATGCTAGTGGTGTCAATGATATTGCTTTTTCACACCCTAGATACTATCTCTTCATAATAATTACATGTACATGTGGGGATTATAAGACCATCATGCTAGTGGTGTCAATGATATTGCTTTTTCACACCCTAGATACTATCTCTTCATAATAATTACATGTACATGTGGGGATTATAAGACCATCAAGGTAATCTGCTTTATCATGTGTCAAGACTCATTCTAATAGTTGTTGCTTTATCATGTGTCAAGACTCATTCTAATAGTTGTCATTTACTTATCTGACATGCCTGCATTTGTGTTATATCTCTTCATAATAATTACATGTGGGGATTATAAGACCATCAAGGTAATCTGCTTTATCATGTGTCAAGACTCATTCTAATAGTTGTCATTTACTTATCTGACATGCCTGCATTTGTGTTATATCTCTTCATAATAATTACATGTGGGGATTATAAGACCATCAAGGTAATCTGCTTTATCATGTGTCAAGACTCATTCTAATAGTTGTCATTTACTTATCTGACATGCCTGCATTTGTGTTATAGGAGTTGTGTTTTCACATATATTCTTATAATGTGTCAAGACTCATTCTAATAGTTGTCATTTACTTTCTAATAGTTGTCATTTACTTATCTGACATGCCTGCATTTGTGTTATAGGTGTTGTGTTTTTACATATATTCTTATACTATGGCAGGTGATTTGAGACAACATCTAGAGGTTTGCTTGCTTTCTTAAAGGCCAATCTGTACATTCTTGTATGTCTGTAAAGGCCAGTCTGTACATTCTTGTAGGTCTGTAAAATTAAGTTTGTATTGAAAATATAATTTATTAACATTGATATAATTTAAACAGATTGACGCACATGCTAATGTTGTGAATGATATTTCTTTTTCACACCCTAGATACTAGCTCTTCATAATAATTACATGTGGCGATGATAAGACCATCAAGCCTCAAGGTAATCTGCTTTATCATGTGTCAAGACTCATTCTAATAGTTGTTATTTACTTATCTGTATATGAAAAAAAAAAATATTGTCTATGCTTGTAGGTGTGGGATGCAGTAACTTGTCAAAATCAGTACACATTTGAAGGTCATGAAGTAGCTGTATATTCTGTTTGTCCTTACCAGTAAGAAAATATTCAGGTACTTTGTTCCTTGAGTCCTGAAGAATTTATGTGAATTGCAATTAAGGACTAGTTTTGAAATACATTGCATATTCTATTTTTTGTTTGATGTTTGGCTTTCTGTGAAATTTTGACCATATGGCAAATACTTTATTGCACTAAAAATAGATGGATTATGATTCTTTGTTTGTATGCAGTTTATTTTTTCTACAGCTATTGATGGAAAGATCAGAAAGATCAAATACTGGTTGTATGATCTTGCGGGATCTAGGGTGGATTATAATGTTCTAGGCTTTATAGTGCTGATGGAACAAGGTAAAATGTTAACTTGGAATGGTGTTTAGTTTGTAAAATGTCTTTATGAAGATCTGAGTTTTTTTCCTTTCTCCAATTTTCTATATTTGTTGCGTCAAGTCGATGTCCTTTCTTCCTTTCTCCAATTTTCTATATTTGTTGCATCAAGTCGATGTCCTTTCTGAAGTATATAATCATTTGTATTTTTTATTAGGCTCTTCTCCTGTGGAACAAGCAAAGATGGTGATTCATACCTCATTGAGCGGAATAAAAGTGAGGGAACAATCAAGCGTACATATTCTACAATTTGAGACAACCATGAATAAGTAAAGATGGTGATTCATACCTCGTTGAGTGGAATGAAAGTGAGGGAACAATCAAGCGTACATATTTTGCAATTTGAGACAACCAGGAATAGGTTCTCGGCAGCTGGTGATGAATTTCAAATAAAGTTCTGGACATGGATAACACTAACACCCTGACAACAATTGATGTTCACGGTAGTTTGGTAAGACGTTATTTCTGGAAATGATGATGGTTTGTTTTTAGAGTTTCAAAATGTTGGAAATAATACTGAGAGGGGGGGTGAATCAGTATTATCAGATCAGATAAAACTTTTCAATTTCATACTCAGATTCATATACGCTACTTCAATTAAGTGAACCGGCGTATACACGCGACTGTGTCTAACGAAACTAGCGTATACCCAGAGATCTTATAATTTAGTTAGCTTAATCTTCAGTGAATGCATTAGAACATTATTAAGCATATTAACAGTAAACAAGTGCAGTATAACAGAACAGGACATCACACAAGAGCCACACACATGAACACCATGATATAAGGTGGAAACCCAATGTGGGTGAAAACCACCTGCTGCAATTCGTTTCTTTCTTCTTTAATGAGAAACTTCTTTTACAGTATACTGGTGCAGTCCTTTACCAGTATGCAGGCTACAACCTGCAGAGGGCTACAACCCTCTCTCGTTTTCAAACTACTTCTGGAAGGGAGCTACAGCCCCCTCAGCTCTTGTACTAGCTGATCCATTTACTAGTACGTAGGTGCTGACCCTACAATCTTCAGGGACCACGTTTCATCAATTTTCAGACTGGATCCAAGAGTACAAAACAACCATTACTGCAATACAATCATCAACTTAAACTTGCATCATAATTCATTAAACAACCCAATACTGAATCACTGAAACCCTGTCATTAAGAACACAGAACCCAATCCAGAGACCAGAACTCTGTAACAACCACCAGAATCAGCAGCAACCTGAGATATCAAACTTTATCATGCATACGCTACTGCACTTTACCGAAACCGCGTGTATACGCACTTTCTCCAAAGGAAACCCGCGTACAGATCTAGAAATGATTACTTATGCCTCCGCTGTCAGATCCGACCCTTGCCAAACTTCCCGAACAGACAACCAGCAGTACCAGATCCTCTCACTTCGTCAGACACCCAATGCTCACTCTATTCACCTCTCTTGGCCTAATGATCTTCTCCTTATATAGCCTTAGGCCTTGCTCAATACCATGGTCCAAAACCATAACAAACCAATACCATCAACTTCGAAACTAGGGATCAACACGTTCGTCGAGACGCCATGGTCCAAAACCATAGGCACAACTTCCAAGGAATAACCGCCACGGACCAAAGATACGTTTTCCACATATACGCGCTTTTACTGAAGCAAACCTGCGTGTATACGCGGGTTCTCTTTGATAAACCTGCGTATATCTCTTTCTTGTCCTGCTGTACTGAGATCTGTCCTCTGATTAAGTTTCCATCACCTGTACCATCCTCTGAGCACCTGTACCAACCTCTGAGTGAGTTGCCATCAAGGACAATACTTGAAACATAATGCCAACATTTACCTGGACTCAAAGTTGTATATTAAGGAGGTGAAGGGGTCACTGATCAGCTCTACTACACAAACCAAAGGAGACCTCATGGGCCTAGGCCATACCAGCAGAGCATGCAAGGGTCATCCTATCCATATTACAACCCTAACCAGACTACATCCATACCTTCTTGGGGACCCCCTACTCATCCTTCCTGGTCTACACCTCCTCCTTGTTCCTTTTCACCTCAGTATCATTCGCAGCGAGCCAGCCTGTCATTTCAACCATATGCTCCGCCACAACCTCAGTGGAATGCACTGCCCTAGGGGTGGAGGCCCCAATACAACAATGTTCCAGCTTTATTGCCTTCACCACTTGCCCAACCATAGCTTTTACACTCTGCTTCACCTAAACAACCCCAAATTCCTGCCCAACCAAATCCGAACTCGAACAATAGACATGCACAACAAGTATACAATGGAGAGATATCATATCCAATTTATGTTGTGGAGATTCAAGAAATCAACCTGATATCTAGGAGAGTACTCCTAGAAAACTAGCCTCTACCTCCACCCAAGGGAGGTTGAGGAAGAAAGAGAGGAAAGTGTGCTTAAAGTAAATCCACCGCCCTTTCCTGAGAGATTAAACCAACCACCCCAGCCTACCCCAGAAGAGACTAAACTTCTGGGAGAATTGAAAAACCTATGTGTCAAAATTCCACTTCTCCAAGCTATAAAGGATGTACCTATTTACAACAAGTTGATTAAGGATAAGTGCTTCAAGCATCTAGGGAGGCGAAAAAGAGATGCCCCTACCATTAATGTCATTGGACAACTATCTGACTTAATGCTGGGGTAGGTAATCTGTCCAAAGTATTTGAACCCTGGAAGCCCTGTAGTAGATGTGCACATCAATGGAACAATAGTCCCACACACTTTGATCGATCTTGGGGCTTCCATTAACGTGATGACCAAGGAAACCATGCCCAAACTCAACCTCCAAGGTTCATCGAGGAATACCACAATAGTTCTGCAACTTTCAGACCACTCCACAGTGACCCTTGAGGGGATTGTGGAGGATGTGATGGTCTCCATAGATTCTTGGGAATACCCTGCAGATTTCTTAGTTCTCCGGCCTAGGGCTAAGCTTACTGGTTACCCTCTCATCCTTGGGAGACCCTGGTTAGCCACTACTGATGCTTACATTAACTGCAGAGTTGGAAATATGACCATCAAGAATGGGCATATGTCCAAGCAGTTAGTCTTATACCCTCCTGCTCAACCATCTCTATAACATAACTTACCTTTGTGGCTGGAAGAGGAGGAGGAAGATGGAGTTTATTCTGCCCAACTCTATACCTTAGAAATGACCATGAGAGGGGGACAATAGGATGAAGATGATTTGATCAAACACATACTCCAAAGTCCAACCCCTAGTACATTGTCCTTAGAGGAAGTAGTATAGGAAACCCAAAACAACCATTAAGTGGATCTATTCTTAGTCGATTCCAACCCTATCTATGTCAAAACCATAGAATTCGGTCTCGAGAGAACTTTGAAAATCAATCCATCTCTTTTTGTTCTCCAAGAAGAAAAGTTGTGCAACATGCTAAAGAAACACCTGGATGCCTTTTCTTGGAGTTACCAAGAAATGAATGGAGTGCACCCTTCAGTGTGTACTCACCATATTTATATCAAGGAAGGTTGCAAGCCAGTCTGGCAACCCCAAATGAAGATGAATCCAGCTCTTAAAGAAATAGTCAAAGAAGAACTACAAAAACTTCTAGATGCATGATTCATTTACCCTATCTCAGATAGTGAGTGGGTCTCTCCTTTGGTGTTGGTTCCAAATAAAAATGGTAAGTGGAGGATTTGTGTCAATTATAAGGAGTTAAAAAAAGCCACAAAGAAGGACCATTTCCCTCTACCTTTCATCGACCAAGTGCTAGATGGCCTGGCAGGGAAAAAGTTTTTCTCTTTCCTAGATGGATTTAGTAGGTACAATCAAATCCATATCAACCCGGAAGACCTGGATAAAACCACCTTCACTTGTCCTTGGGGTACTTTCACCTATAGGGTCCTTCCTTTCGACCTATGCAATGCTCCTACCACTTTTCAAAGAGTAGTCATGAGTATCTTTGTTGAGTTAGTCCATGATGCGGTAAAATCTATATGGATGATTTCACACCATATGGGGGTGATTTTGAGGAGGCTTTGTCCAACTTAGGTAAGGTTCTGCAAAAATTCATTCAACTGAACCTATCTCTCAGTCCCAAGAAATGTGAATTCTTGATGACTGCAGGGACTGTGGTAGGTCATTTAATATCTTAGCAAGGACTGCAGGTGGACCTAAACAAAATATCTATCATCCAAAGGGTCCCACATCCACAAAAGCAAAGACATGTCATAAGTTTCTTAGGGTTAGCTGGATACTACCGAAGGTTTATAGAAGACTTCAGCAAGTTGGCTTCTCCTTCGTTTGGGTTATTGGCTAAAGACTCTGAGTTTGTATGGTCAAAAAGTTGTCAAGAATCCCTGGACACACTAAAGGTCAAGTTAACCACTGCACCAATTCGCCGAGGCCCAAATTGGGCCCTTCCTTTTCACATTCATGCTGATGCCTCACACAAAGCCATAGGAGCAGCCCTAGGCTAGATAGATGAGAAATTTCCTTATGCCAGTTACTTTATCAGTAAGAATCTGTCAAAGGCTGGATTGAACTACACAGTGACTGAAAAGGAGCTCCTGGATGTTGTGCATTCATTGAACAAATTTAGGAATTATATTATAGGCTATCAAACATTTTTACATATTGATCATGATACAATAAAATATTTAATGAATAAACCTAATGTGAATGCCCAGATTATTAGATGGTTACTTTTATTATAGCAGTTTGATCTAACTATTGTTGATATGCCTAGCAAGGAAAATGTTGTTGTAGACATTTTGTCAAGATTAACTTTGCCTGCAGGTGAAGAGGGAATGGTTGATTATCAGTTACTAGATGAGAACTTATTTGCCATTTCAATTCTCTCTCCATGGTTTGCTGACATAGCAAACTATTTGGTATCTGCACAGTACCCACTGAATCTATACTCCAAAGAGAAAAGAAATATTGTGAGGAAGAGCGCCCCCTTCACCTGGATTGGGGGCAACCTCTTCAAAGTTGGCCCAGATAAAATTCTGAGAAGATGTGTCAGGGAGGAGGAAGTATTTGACATCCTTCTGACCTATCATGATGGGCCTTGTGGAGATCACTTTGCAGTAAAGAGGACAACATTTAAAGTGTTACAAGCTGGGTATTATTGGCCCACTCTTCATCAAGATGTGAAAAGATATACTAGTTAGTGTGATCAGTGCCAAAGGATGGGAAAGCCCACTCCAAGAGATGAAATGCCTCTGCAACCTCAAGTGAGTTTTGATCCATTTGATAAGTGGGGCATGGACTTCATTGGACCTATTGAACCTCCTTCTAAGAAAAAGCAGTATATCATTGTGTGCATTGACTATCTAACTAAGTGAGCTGAAACTAAGACAATTAAGGTAGCAACAAAGGAGAAGATGGCTGAGTTCTTAAGGGAGAATGTATTTTACAAATTTGGGTACCCTAGAGAACTGGTCACTAATCAAGGCATCTAGATTACCTCCAACATGATTGAAGACTTTCTCAGCCAGCACAAGCTCAAGCATAGGACCACCACTCCCTATCACCCACAAGCTAATGGGCAAGTGGAGGTGACCAACAAAGCGCTGGAGGGCATCTTGACCAAAGTGGTTAGTAGCAGCAGGAAAGATTGGACAGATAGACTAGTTGAGGCCACCTAGGCTTATAATACCACTTGGAAGACCACCACTGGATTCACACCCTATGAGCTGCTCTATGGGAAAAAGGCCCTGCTATCCATTGAATTTGAGTATAACACATTGAGGATGGAAACCCGGCTAGATCTAGATCTTAGCTATACACAACATGAGAGATTTCTCCAGTTGAATGGTTTAGATGAATTCAGAATGCAGGCCCTCCTACACACAGAGATGACTCAACTTCAGAGGAATATCTAGCATGACAAGAACATCAAGGATAAGCAATTTAAAGAAGGTGATTGGGCCTTGTTATATGATACCAGATATAAAGACTTTAAGGGAAGTTAAGGACAAGACGGTTAGGGCCTTATGTTATAGAGAAATTTCATGATAATGGTTCAGTGCGGATCAAAACCATAGATGCAGAGGCCATTCCTTTACTTGCTAATGGGCACCGACTGAAAGTTTACAAGAGGCCATTGTCAAAGCAAGAGTTCATTGATGGTATCAATAAAATAGTGATGGTGGTGGAGAAATTTTTAGCTCTTGCCTCATCAAATCACTGAGAGAAAAAATAAAAATAAGGACTTAGGTGAAAACCTCCATGAGGTGCCTCAGTCCCACTATTGGGCTAAAAATCTCTTGGGTGGCCCAATGGTGTCAAAAAGAAAAAAAGAGAAAAAAAGGAAATAAAAAGATCCCTGGGTGAAAAACCTCTCTTGAGGTGCTCAGGGAAAACAGCTAGAATGAAAACCTCTTACAGGCAGACTAGTTGTCTTCAAAAATAAAAATATGAAATATATAAAAAAAAAAAGGAAAATCATGAAAAAATTATGTTTGCAAGTCAGTAGGAGAATGATCAGAGAACAAAGGAGGATAAAAAGGGGACCTATTTCACTCACATTTTTTTTTCCTCCCATCATCATTCATCACTCCACCATTTCTTTCATTTTTTCACTCGTTTGCTTTAGTTTACAAGGGGACTGTGTTTTCTACAGGATCCCCTGAAAACCTACAGGATGATCCTATAGGAATTACAGTGGCTCGGGAATCCTACAAGATGTGACCCTAGGGTGAGAAAATGACCTACCATGTCAAAAAATAACATCCCTACATCACAACTTCATTACCATACCTCTCTCCACCTTGATCGTCCCTGCATTCATCATAAAGAAATCAGTTTTCAAAAAAAAATCACAGACCTCAAGAGAAAACACAGAGAAAAAAATGAAAAAAGGGCAAAAGGGAACAACACCTGAGTGTATTCCTCATTATTCACACTCATAGACCCCCTCTCTATCCATGTCATCATCTTCAAAATCCCAACAGAGGAAATGATTAAAAATTCTGAGAGAGAAACAGCTATAGGACATCCTATAGGAAATCATGTAGTAGCCTATCCCACAGAATAAAAATCATGAGTAGCAGCAAGCTTCCATCATAAAGATCCAAGGGCAAAAGAAGATCCATAGCAGCAACAACACCATCATCTTCAACACCAAGTACCTGCACATCAAGCGAATCATCAGAGAACAATAAAGAAGGAAGGAAAAATAACATGCAGCCAACACACAGCAAGCACCTTATGTCTTCGACAAACTACAGCAAGGTATTAGCACCACAGGTAAGTATCTCGCTTCACTCTCTCATTTGCATTATGTAGTCAAAAAATGTAAAGGTTGTGAGCGAGTTGGTTTATAAGCGAAAGGTGGCTAGTTAACTTGGCCACCTTCATTCAGTCGATGAAGACAAAATAGTTGGTCCTCCCACACGTGGTAGTAGTCAAGTAAAAAAAATGATAGGAGAAGGACAAGAGCAGTTAAGTCTACGAATGCATGAAGTGGGAGTTGATTACGAGGAGAGGGGAATGGTGAGGTGGTAGTGGGGACCAATGGTCCAAAAATAGAAAATGTACCTCAACTGCCAGCACACCACCTCACTCAACTTGACCATAAGAGGAAATAATCGTTGATCCCCATGCACTCATGCATTCATCTCCTCGAGGATCACTCTAGCAAAGTCGCTCTCGTACCTAGGTAACCTACAGAAGAGAAAATTTCACCTTTCTCCTACACAAGACTTCCTACATGATTACATAGGAAATCCTAAGGGCCACACAAGAATCCTATAGGATACAGTCAGACAATCTATAGGATTGGCCGAGAGTAGTTTTAGGAGGGGATACACAGGGGTTGTCTACAACAAACACCACGAGGAGGTAGGCTTTGTATTTACTTCCCTTTTTCCAAGTGAATTGCTCAGAAAAATCTCCTAGTTTGAGTGAATTTGGCAGTTGTGTAAGGGAATTGAATCCACAATTATTTTAGTCCCATTTACTTCTGCATTAAAATTTCTATCAATCATCTCTACTCCTCAAAATTCACTAGCCAAAATGACAAGGGGGTTTAATAGAAGGGAGCCCATTAACATTGTGAGAATCCACGAACACCCTCATGTGTTATAAATCTTCATGAAGCATAATTGGATGGGATATTTTGAGAAATTAAGGGGGTATGATGATGGAGTGGCCTGATATTTTGCTCTCGCCCTCATTCCACCGACCAAAGCCCATGCCACTATTGTGGTGAGAGGCCTCTCTATAGAGCTCACCCCTAAACTCATAAGTAGGTACCACACTTCCCCTAGGAGTGCCTTGGAGAAAGGAAGACAAGGAAGATATCCATATTGCCAAGAAGAAGTTCTTTTTAGAGGGAGAAGATCCCATTGAGGACAAAAATGGAGTAAGGAGAACACGCCTGCCATACCCCTAGAATGAGATGAGCCACCACCTTATTAAATACATATCATGTGAAGATAGGTATAGTGTGGTTTATGGATATCACTTTAGGCTTCTTGAAGAATTTAGGTTTGGAGCAGAAACACCTCCTCACCATAGGCTCACCATACCATACTTCCTTTTGCAATCACTGATAGATACAAGCATAAAGGTGCGGGAGGGAAACCACCAACAGTTAGCCCACCATGAGTTAATTAGAATCATAATAGAAGATTCCCTCCACAACCTTAGAATTACTATCCAATGGGAAATTTTTAGAGACATGCAGACAGAGGAGGATATCAAAGCCCTCACATATGACATTACTCCTACTATCAGTGAAAAGTATGAGGAAGAAACTGAAACAGAAGGAGAATAAGTAGAGAGGGATGAAGATGAGATAGATGAGGAGGAAGAAGAGGAGAAATATAAGGAAGGTGATGAAGAAACAAAGGAAGGTGTCAAGGAGGAAACTAATAAACAAGATGAGGATCTAGAAGGAGAAGAAGAGGGGAAAACATAGAGAAAAAGGGCAATGGAAAAGAGGAGGCAGAAGACAAGAAGGAGTCACCTAGGGTGTCTCCAGAACCCACTGAGAAAGAGGCAATAGCTGCCCTCACTTCCCTTAGCACCCCTATTAAACAAAAAGGCAAAAATACAGAGGCAAACCCCCTTATACTTTAGAACAAGGAAAAGCACTAGGATAAGGCAGGGAAAACCCCAAACTCCAACAAAGGTCCCATTGTTATTGAGGACTCACCTAAAAAGAAAGAGAAGAAGGATCCTTAGCCCAAACCTCCCCTAAGTCTCCTATCACCTATGTGAGAAGGCCTGTAACCAAGTCTACCTCATCCAAAGGGAAAGGCATCCTACAAGATACACAACAGGAACTACAGGAAGCATAGGAAGTCCTACAGGAAACTCTTCTAAACCTACAGGAAACTCAAAAATTGGATGAGGAAAGAAGTAAGCAGCTAGAAATAAAGAGAGAGGACCCAGAGCTTGAGGAGACTAGTCCTCAACTTAACCTGGACTCCTACTACAGATTTATTGAGGGGGGCAGGGTCATTCCACAAAAATTCACCATTCCATTATTCTTTGAGCTTGAGAAAGAGAGAGCCAGAACTCATAGATGGATGCAGATTGCCAATTCCAAGGGAGTGGAGTACATTGGTCACATGGAGGAGAAGCTCAAAGAGATGGGAAGAGAGCTAAGTAGCTTGAGGGACAGAGAGGCCATCTCGAAAAATCATTTAGAGGCAGAAAATTCATAGTTGAAAGGACAATTGCAAGAAAGAGAGAATCAATTAGCATCCATGGCCAGTCTCTCTTTGGAAGCAATCCAATGCAGGATGCCAGCTAAGTCTTATAAACTATAACTTAAGGAACAGTGGTTGCAGTTCCAAATCAAGATGCTAGCACAAAGAGGCACTATGCCATTCCAGGATTATAGAAAGTTCATCTATCTTTGTGATCAAAGCACATGGGAAGATAGGGCCAAGATGTCTGATTTTTATTTGAATAACATGGCCTTGACAGACATGAATGCATGGGACCTTAATTCCAAGCTAATGGATTTACAGTTGATGGCTTTGGTATCATGGATGAACCATGAGGAAGCAAGGGCTACAAAAATGAAGAAGGTACTGGCAAGAGAACAAACATAGACTCTTATGATCATAGTTGAGTAGTCCAATCCAATGGCACTCATCAATACACATAATTTAATTGCAAATGATCCTCAACTTGCACCTAGGTATCTTGCTGCCAAGAGCAAGCAATTACACATTTTGAGGACATGTTCAAATTACTAGGGGATGACAGCATGCAAGCTTGCCTAAGGAGATGTAATAGATTTCCATACAGTTTGAAGATCAGAGAGTACCACTCTCCTCAAAGGATGAAAGAAGCACTGAACATGACACCCATGTACAAGCAATCCATCCAAAGGCTCAAAGTCAATTGGATTGGCCTAAAACTTATTCCCCCACTACTCTTGGGGATGTTAGAAGGAAGGAAGGAAAAGGAAGAAAGAAAGCAGTGGGAGGAGGTAGAAAAGAAGGTAGGATTCTATGCACAAGAAGAAGAAACCACAGTAGAGTAATGAGATGTCAAGGAGGCCACTCGAGCTATGAAATACATGGATATTGATTGAGTTGCTCAGAGGATGAGAAATACTTTCAGTAGGGGGTGATGATGAGCCTCATCATTGGGTAATTATATGGGCCTTAATTCACCTCCTAGCTTAGCCAAATCAACTCTTCTCACAACTTATTACATTTTTTTATTATATTTTGTTTAATGAGATGAGTTAAAGTGAGATATTATGCCTAGTGGACTAATATGCATTGAATGAAGGTTTGGAAGAGAAAATCAAGGAATTTTGGAAAGACTAATGTTTGAAAATCGAATGGGACAAGGGAGAGATATTGTAGGAGGTAAATCCTCCTCATTTACTTCTCCCCCATTCGAATATTCCTCCATTAATCACACTAGCTCAAAGTGCAAGCAGCCAAGTCATGAAGATAAAAATTTAGTCGAGCAAGTGATAAACAAAGAGTTATTTCATCTCAAGTTTAGGAGTCGAGCCTCCCTATATTTAAGGAAGTTGTAGGAGACTTCAGTTGTATAAGTAGAGAGGCCTATAGGCCATTAGGATTCGAATTTTTGGGGTAAAAACACTAGTTATTTTCGAGCTCCAGACTTATGGAAGACATTGATGTAATTTTATGTTTTGATAATGAAAATGAGCTTTTTCTTGATCTAGCACTGATTTAACTCAGAGGGTTGAAGCTCTTGGGTTAGGGCCCATCCCTAGCAGAAAAGGCTCCTCTTCTTGTATATGTATGCTCATCTTAGTTTCATAGATTCATGGTTAAATTGTCTTTAGAAGTATTTTATTGCAAGTACTATGGATTTAATTAGTCGTTTTTAGTTTGCTTCCATTTATGCTTTACTTCAGTAGCAATTTAGAATAGATGAAAGGAGCACCACAAAGCTATCAATAGGTGTCTTGGCCTCACCTCGTCCCTCAGGGATCATGATTTGAGGAAAAGACCCTTAAGCAACCCCAAAAAGACATGCTTCCATTTCTTCATCAGATTTAGAGTTTACTGTAATTAAACTAGAATTTCATAATTTTTATAAGTGTAGGATTTCGTTGCCGTCTCTTCCATCTTTAGTATTTCAGTAGATCTCATCCATGAGCCCATTTTTTTCAGCAATTTTCTTCATGCATGATGTAGATAGCTAGTTCATTAAATTATGTTCTTCTAGCTTGTTAGAATTCTTCTTGTTTACATGACTTTGTGGCAATTATAAATGTTTGATGCAGAGCAGGTGCTTTAGAAATCTAAAGGGATCTCATATCAGGCAACCACCTTCCAACTTCATCCATTCATAATCATCCCTTTCTTTCACCAAGATCTTCACCAATCTCATCGTTTTACATAGCAATTCCTCCAAGCATGTTGATTGAATCCAACCATCTCCTAACCTTGGTATTGAGTTTTGAGTGATGATGGGCATTTTCTCACGCCATTCCACCCATCCACCACCTTCCCTAAGTCTTCCATCACCTCTAGCAACCATCATTTTTCTCTCGGGTGTATCTTATAGAAATACAAGGAACCCTATAGGTTTCTAGTACATCTTATGGGTTTTCCTATAGTGGCCTGTTTTGAGGCCGAAATGAGGGAAAACCTCTAGGAAGCCACACCAGGTCACCCAAGGGTCTCCCAAACCTCCCAATCATCTCCTAAACCTCCCAGCCATCCACCATCATCGCTAAACGGCCAGTCACATCACCAAAAGAGATGAGGGTTTACACTTGACTTTCTAGAAAAAGAATAAAAAGAACAAAATAGACTTATTCCAGTCCTTTACATGCACAGTAATGATGTTTGATGTCTTGAACTTCCTTGCTTTAGATTGTAGCATTTCATACATGTTGGTTTGGCATTTTTGTAAAGCATAGTTTCTCAGCAATTAGTTAGAGAAGGGTGTGTTTTTAGCATAGGATTTCAGTCATTTTCCTTATTTTCAGTAGATAAGATTTCTCCCATAGTAGATCTCTCTTTCTTTTCATCAATAATCAAGCTTCTTCTGAATCCATAGAAGTCTGGCTTGAAAACCCTAGTGGTCTCTCGCTAGTTGAATAGTGACAAAATGCAGAACCATCACTTGTACCTGTGTATACAGCACTGTCACCTCCAAGTTTGTACGAACCCCGGGTTGATAAAGTAAAGATGGTAGCTCCAAGAGTTGTAGCATTCTTGCTGCAATATTGGTTCTCATCACCAACAAATAACTCAAAAAGTAAAACCCACATGTATATACCATTGAAACGAAATACTCGAACTGATGGAAACCATAACAAAGTTTGAAATTAGAAAATCATGAAAAAAAAGGAAAATTTCTATGACAGGAGGGTTTCGAATAAATAAATGTACATGGCAGTATAATTCCATTGATTCTTCTTCTTAATTTGTGAAAAGTCAATAATTTCTAGTTAAAAGGAAGACCAGAGAACCACACAAAGTCGTGGCTAGGGATTACCTGCAAAATAATCCTTAAAATTATAAATTGATTTACCATTAAAATTTTGTAGAAGATAAATTATTTATTTAATGAAGAAGAGAAGTAACAAGAGTACCATATTTTTAAAGACAATAATATTTGTCACAAGAGATAAAATTACCAGAAATGAACTTCGAGTAGTTGTGAATAGTATGCCATGGCAAGAAAGAAATCGAAGTAATAAAAGAGGCAACAGACCAAGAATTAACAAAGATGCTCACTCTCATAATATTTTATTAAAAAATAAAAACCCTAAAATGGTCCAGGTTGCATAGCTACAGAACTCAAGTGATGACCAAACGAAAATGAATGATGAAACAATGTAAATATTGGAGGAGCTAGTATTCATTTTCACACTACTAACCCCAAAAATTATCACCACCATTTATATCTTTCAAAATTTTCTTCATCATTGACCTAGTAGGTCAGAAAAACCTCTATGGAGACACCAAAATCTTACACGTATGCTACCGAAATCTCTTGATATAGAGTACACATAAAGTTTTAGAAATATTTCATGAAATTCGAGAGAAAAATCCTACGACTGTTGGTTATCGTCAATTTAGTAAAGACTATTGAAAAGTGTGCAACAAGAAATGAAAAATTTAGGAAGTGCTAAAAATAGACCTGCTAAAAATAACATGTCTAAAAATATCAGTTTGGCCAGTAAGGTCCTTGGCCACATTGGGTGAGAGGTGAAACTGCTAAAAATAGAAAGTTCTAAAAATAGCATTTTTGGGTCCCTTCCTATTTATAGCAATCCCTAGTCTATCTATAGGAATTAAAATTAATCTTGGTCTTAATAGAAGTTGGAAATATTAATTAATTAATACAATTGAGTTAATTAGTTAAGGAAATTCGAATTTGAAGTCTTTGTGAGCATGCACATGAGTTGTCCCACTGATTGAGGGAATAAGTATGAGTTATATAATGAGATAATCAGTTGACTTAGTTCTAACTAGTCAAGTCCAGTTAGATTATTTTAACAAGTTGTTAAAATAATAAAATATAGTTTGTTAATGCTTGCATGCATGTGACAACTATTATTTTAGATAACTGAGGATTCACTCATGGATAACTGTTGCATGTCAGTTCTGTTAGAGACCCAGTTGAGATCAGATCAGTGACAGTGTACTATCAGATGCTTGGATCTTCCCATGGAATATTCCTTGCGTGCATGAGGAACTAGTGTCCTCAAGGATTGCGTAGTTGGACCTATGGTTGACAGCAGGTATGAATTGGGGCCAATGCTCAAATGTTATGAATTGGACCCCAATCAAAATTGCACAAGGAAATAGGGATTGGACCACAGTTAAAACCTTTATATACAGCGCTTGGTTGGTTCATGAGACATATCTTCATATCCTCATAGTTCATTGAGAACTGGATAGCTTGAGAATTGATTCTTTTTGTATTGTGAAGAGGATTTCCACTTGATTGATAATACATTGTTGGGGTTTTCTGTTGGTGCTTTCCCCTGGATATATCTTGTGTTATGTGTGTTTATTTCTCTTGATCAGTTATGCATGTTTCTACTTGATGTTGCTCATGAATTCGATTATGCTTCTGCTTAATGTTTTGTAGAAGTAGAACAAGTATTATGCTTTAGGACATTGCATATATCGGTTTGTTCTACAGGTGAAATTTCTACATGGTATCAGAGCACAGGTGATCAAGCAAGAAAAATATACTAGTAGGAGAAATTTGAAGTTTATTATTCAGGATATAGATCTCAAGTTCTTATCACATCTATTTCATTGATGGCGTTCTACGGTTTGAGGCTTAAGTATGCCCTTGATGGTAGCTCAAACTATATAGCTTGGAAGGATCGCATGGAGGCAGTTTTGGAAGATAATGGCCTTAAGGATTTAATTGATCAAGAAATTCATAAGCCTACTGACAAGACTGAGCAAGTGGAATAGAGAAAGCGTGTGGCTAGAGCTAGGAGAATTCTCTTGGAGAGAGTGTGAGATCACATTGTCTCGAGCCTCCATGGGAAGGAGACTCTGCATGCAATGTGGAAAACATTAAAAGATTTATATCAGAATAGCAGTGATCAAAGGAAGCTGGCACTAAGGACAAACTTCGAAAGATCAAGTGTGAAAGGGATGAGACGATCTATATGTATCTGACCAAGCTCATCACATGCAGGGACGAGCTTGCAAGTGTAGGGGTTGTGACATCGGATGAGGATATGGTGAGTCTAGCACTCCTTGGCCTTCCTAAGAGCTAGCATAGCTACCATGACTACGTGAATGGAAGGGAGAAACTGCCAGATTGGGAATGACTATAGTCGGATTTGATGCAGGAGGAGATCAGACGGAGCACCAGATACAGTTCTTCATCCATGCATGATGAGGAGAACTGTGCCTTAGCGAGTAAGGCGAAGAAGGGGAAGGAGAAGGTTTCTCTTTCTGAATCTAGTTCTTCCAATGGTGGGAAGAAGTTTGACAAATAGAAAGTGTGATGCTTTCGTTGTCATGAGGTGGGCCATTATGCTGCAAATTGTCCAGGGGGGAATCCAAGAAGGGATCCGGGGAAGGATCTGAATGTGAGGCACTTGCTTCACAGTTTGAGTTGGATTTCACACTCTTCATGTGCATGGTTTCATCCATGGTGGGAAGTGGTTGGTTTCTTGACAGTGGAGCTTCTTTCCACATGACCGGCGACAAGAGTTTGTTTCATTAGGTACTTTGAGGAAGAAAGATCTCCAGATACTATAGCGATGGTAATGATGAGAAGTATGTGTCTTGTGTAGGCATGGTTATTTTTTAGAAGGGAAGCATGGATCTCACCCTTACCTTGACCGATCGTCAAGTATGTACCAGACTAAAAGAGAAACCTTGGTGTCAATCACAATGCTAGAAGAACAGAGGTTTATGATGTAAAGTCCTTCATAAAGGGAAAATTTTTATTAGACACATCAATCAACTGACAGGAGAAGAAATTGGTTCACGGGGTCAAGAACCTGTATGCTCTTGAAGGTTCAAGATGCATGCAAAAGCCTTGAGGCCAACAAAGGCAACTGATGGAGGACTTGGTGGTTGAGAGGGAGGGTATATTAACCTCTCAACATGCAGAGCTAGAAGAAGTCTCAGACGATTGTGGAGGAGCCACGATTGGTGCAGCAGCTTCAGGAGGTTGTGGAGCAGCCACAACAGGGGAAGCTAAGTGGAGATCCAGTAGAGACATCTACTCATGCAGAGACCTCCAGTAGGGGCGAAACTTCGAGCCAGGTGGGCTGAGGGATCACATGCAACCATACCTCCAGGTAGGAGGTGGGGCGATGTAGAGTGATCGTCCCAAGGAGGAGGGGTAGAATCCTTGAGGTACCCAACCTCTTGGATGAGACCTTGCTATGGGAGCCCCAATGTGGAGTAGCAAGAACTGACTGATTGGGTAGACACGGATGTGGATGGAGTGGCAGTGAGAGCGATAGTGCAGGGAATCCCAGGACAGCGGATAGCTAGCAGGCTACAGCGATGTGAGAGGCACAAGTGTTTTGCACAGTGCCAGTGCTAGGTGGCACAGAGAGGTGTGCAATGGTGCGAGATGTATGGAGATGTTGCAGTAGCGCACATGTCAGAGAGGGAGCACTTGTCAGCAGCAGGTAGAGCTTCAGCATCAGAGTATGTTCCTAGCCCAACAGAGTGGTTAGTTGGGAGTGTTTTTGTTCCAAGTGTTGTTGGAGCAAGTGGACCGGGTAGATGTGTTGCATGCAGAACATTCCAGAGTTACATGATCAGGTTCAAGAGAAAGCCTTTCTTGTTGAAAGGGAGTGTTGAAAAGTGTGCAACAAGAAATGTAAAATTTAGGTAGTGCTAAAAATATACCTGCTAAAAATAGCATGTCTAAGAATAGCAGTTTGGCCAGTGAGGTCATTAGCCACATTGGGTGAGAGGTGAAACTGCTAAAAATAGGAAGGTCTAAAAATAGCATTTCTAGGTCCCTTCCTATTTATAGCAGTCCCTAGTCTATCTATAAGAAATAAAATTAATCTTGGTCTTAACAACAATTGGAAATATTAATTAATTATATCAGTTGAGTTAAATAGTTAAGGAAATTCGAATTTGAAGTCTTTGTGAGCATGCACATGAGTTGTCCCACTGATTGAGGAATTTATCCTTAATTTCCTCCACTGGTTGAGGGAATAAGTATGAGTTCTACAATGAGATAATCAGTTGACTTAGTTCTAACTAGTCAAGTCCAGTTATATTATTTTAACAAGTTGTTAAAATATAATAAAAATATAGTTTGTTAATGCTTGCATGCATGTGACAACTATTATTTTAGATAACTGAGGATTCACTCATGGATAATTGTTGCATGTCAGTTTTGTCAGAGACCCAGTTGAGATTAGATCAGGGACAGTGTACTATAAGATGTTTGGATATTCCCATGGAATATTCCTTGCATGCATGAGGAACTAGTGTCCTCAAGGATTGCATAGTTGGACCTATGGTTGATAGCAAGTATTATTTCGGGCCAATGCTCATATGTTATGAATTGGACCTCAATCAAAATTGCACAAGGAAATAGGGATTAGACCATAGGTAAAGCCTTTATATATAGGGCTTGGTTGGTTCATGAGACATATCTTCATATCTTCATAGTTCATTGAGAATTGATAGCTTGGAGCTGATTCTTTTTGTATTGTGAAGGGATTTCCAAATTGGATGTGATTTAATACATAGTTGGGGTTTTATGCTAGTAGTTTTTCCCCAAGGATATATCCATTTGTTATGTGTGATTATTTTGCTTGAATCAGTTATGCATGTTCTAACGCTTGATGTTGCTCCTGATTCAATTATGCTTCCGCTTAATGTTTTGTAGAAGTAGAACAAGTATTATGCTTTAGGACATTGCATATATCGGTTTGTTCTACAGGTGAAATTTCTACAGGGTATCAGAGCACAGGTGATCAAGCAAGAATAGTATACTAGCAAGAGAAATTCGAAGTTTATTATTCGAGATATAGATCTCAAGTTCTTATCACATCTATTTCATTGATGGCATTCTATGGTTTGAGGCTTGAGTATTTCCTTGATGGCAGCTCAAACTATATAGCTTGGAAGCATCGCATGGAGACAATTTTGGAAGATAATGGCCATAAAGATTTCATTGATCAAGAAATTCCTAAGCCTACTGACAAGACTGAGTAGGTGGAATGGAGGAAGTGTGTGGCTATAGCTAGGAGAATTCTCATGGAGGGAGTGTGAGATCATATTGTCTCGAACCTCCATGGGAAGGAGACTCCGCATGCAATGTGGAAAACATTAAAAGATTTATATCATAATAGCAGTGATCAGAGGAAGCTGGCACTGAAGGACAAACTTCGAAAGATCAAGTGTGAAAGGGATGAGATGATCTCTATGTATCTAACCAAGCTCATCACATGTAGGGATGAGCTTGCAAGTGTAGGGGTCGTGCACTCCTTGGCCTTCCTAAGAGCTGGCATAACTACCAGGACTTGGTGAATGGAAGGGAGAAACTGCCAGATTGGGAACGACTATGGTCAGATTTGATGTAGGAGGAGATTAGACGGAGCATGAGAGACAGTTCTTCATCCATGCATGATGATGAGAAATGTGCCTTAGCGAGTAAGGCGAAGAAGGGGAAGGAGAAGGTTTCTCTTTCTGAATCCAGTTCTTCCAATGATGGGAAAAAGGTTGACAAATCGAAAGTGTGATGCTTTCATTGTCATGAGGGGGGCCATTATGCTGCAAATTGTCCACGGAGGAAATCCAAGAAGGAATCCGGGGAAGGATCTGAAGGTGAGGCACTTGCTTCACAATTTGAGTTAGATTTCACACTCTTCGCATGCATGGTTTTATCCATGGTGGGAAGTGGTTGGTTTCTTGACAGTGGAGCTTCTTTCCATATGACCGGCGATAAGAGTTTGTTTAGTACTTTGGAGGAGAAAGATCTCCAGATACTCATAGTGATGGATAATGATGAGAAGTATAGTGTCTCAGGTGTAGGCACAGTTATTTTTCAAAGGGAGCATGGATCTCACCTTACCTTGATCAACGTAAAGTATGTACCAGGACTAAAGAGAAACTTGGTGTTAATCACAATGTTGAAAGACAGAGGCTATGAAGTAGTCTTCAGTAATTTGGAAAAGTTTTCCTTAGACACATCATCACTAGACAGGTGAAGCAGATTGGTTCATGGGTTAAGAACATGTATGCTCTTGAGGTTCAAGATGCATGAAAAGCCTTGAGCAGCAAGGCAATTGATGGAGACTTGGTGGTTGAGAGGGAGGGTATATTACCTCTCAACATGCAGAGCCAGAAGAAGTCTTAGACGATTATGGAGGAGCCATGATTGGTGCAACAGCTTTAGGAGGTTGTGGAGCAACCATAACAGGGGAAGCTGAGTGGAGATCGAGTAGAGACATCTACTCATGCAGAGACCTCCAGTAGGAGGAAACTTTGAGCCAAGTGGGCTGAGGGATCACATGTAACCATACCTCTAGGTAGGAGGTGAGACGATGTCGAGTGATCGTCCCAAGGAGGAGGGGTAGGATCCTTGAGGTACCCAACCTCTTAGATGAGACCTTGCTACGGGAGCCATGATGTGGAGCAATAGGAACTAACTAATTGGGTAGAGACATATGCAGATGGAGCGTCAAAGAGAGCAACAGTGTAGGGAATCCTAAGACAGCTCATAACTAGCAGGCTGCAACAATGTGAGAGGCACAAGTGTTTTGCACAGTGCTAGGTGGCACAGAGAGGTGTGCAATGGTGCAAGATGCATGGAGATGTTGCAGTAGCACAGATGTCAGAGAGGGAGCACTGTCAGCAGCAGGTAGAGCTTCAGCATCCAAGTAGTTCTAGCCCAACAGAGGTGGTCAGTTTGGAGTGTTTTTGTTCAAGTGTTGTTGGCAGCAAAGTGGACCGGGTAGATGTGTTCAATGCAAAACATTCCATTTACAGGATCGAGTTCGAGAGAAAGGCCCCTTTGTTGAGAGGGAGTGTTTGAAAAAGTGTGCAACAAAGAAATGCCATAAAATTTAGGTAAGTGCTAAAATAGACATGCTAAAATAGATGTTATAAAAATAGCAGTGTTGGCTTAGTGAGGTCATTGCCACATTGGGGAGTAGGTGAAACGCTAAAAATAGAAAGTTCTAAAAATAGCATTGTCTGGTCCTCCTTCCTATTTATAGCAATCCCTAGTCTATCTATTAGGAAGTAAAATTATCCCTGGTCTAATCAATAGTCCGGAAAATATTAATTAATTAATTCAATTGAGTTAGTTAGTTAAAGGAAATCGAATTTGAAGTCTTTGTGAGGCATGCACAATAGAGTTGTCCCACTGATTGAGGGAATTTATCCTTAATTTCCTCCACTGGTTGAGGGAATAAGTATGAGTTCTATAATGGGAGAATTAGTTGACTTAGTTCTAACTAGTCAAGTCCAGTTAGATTATTTTAACAAGTTGTTAAAATAATAAAATATAGTTTGTTAATGCTTGCATGCATGTGACAACTATTATTTTAGATAACCAAGGATTCACTCATGGATAACTGTTGCATGTCAGTTCTATCAGAGACCCAGTTGAGATCAGATCAGGGACACTGTACTATCAGATGTTTGGATCTTCCCATGGAATATTCCTTGCATGCATGAGGAACTAGTGTCCTCAAGGACTGCGTAGTTGGACCTATGGTTGACAGCAGGTATGATTTGGGGCCAATGCTCATATGTTATGAATTGGACCCCAATCAAAATTGCACAAGGAAATAGGGATTGGACCATAGGTAAAGCCTTTATATACAGGGCTTGGTTGGTTCATGAGACATACCTTCATATCTTCATAGTTCACTGAGAACTGGATAGCTTGAGAGCTGATTCTTTTTGTATTGTGAAGAGGATTTCCACTTGATTGATAATACATGGTTGGGGTTTTATGTTGGTGCTTTCCCCTGGATATATCTTGTGTTATGTGTGATTATTTCTATTGGTCAGTTATGCATGTTTCTACTTGATGTTGCTCATGAATTCGATTATGCTTCTGCTTAATGCTTTGTAGAAGTAGAGCAAGTATTATGCTTTAAGACATTGCATATATCGGTTTGTTCTATAGGTGAAATTTCTACAAAGACTCATACCTGTTTTTTATTTGGTAGGTGAAATAAAACCTCATGGAAGCACTATGTTGTCACATGTATATGCACAGAATATTTGGAGTAACGCATAAGTATTATATGGTTATGAACTATAATAAACCCAAGTCCAAACCTTTATACATTATACCACGTCAAAAACAAGAAATACATTGATAGAGTTGTATAGACAAAGTACATTATACAATTTAGAGAAATGGAAATTCATATGGGAGTTATGTCAATACCATAAACCGTATGGAATGTATAAAGGTTAGCTAAACTAGGAATTGTATAATTTAATCATGCGACATTGTTATATGTCTCAAAGTAAGATAGAATTTTAGATGAAGACAAGGGTATTTTGAGTATTATTATCATATGGAAATCATACGCTCATTTGTACACATTAAGAGACACACTCAAAGTCAGTGATCAACACATATAGGGGTGAAATTTTCAGCTGGAGACACCATGAAGACCAAAAATCAAAATCTTTCCTAAGGTTCAAGTTAAAAAATTGGGCCGCATGGGTGCACCATTACCGCAAATTAGCAGTGGCGCAGTTGTTTCTTCGACAGTTGTGTAATCACAAAAACATCCAATAAACACCTCAGGCCTCAAAATTTCTTGAGCAACACTCCAAATCTTGACATGATGAGCTGACAAATTCGAGCCATGAGCCCCAAGAAGCCTTAAAGACAAGGAATTGGTATTTGTCATCTCATTTATGAGGTGAATCACCACATTGATGAATCAAGAAGAGGAGGAGTGTCCGAGAAACTCTATAAATACATTTCATTGAGAAGAGTATTTCATCATTGAGAAAGTATTCATACTTATTTGAGAGAGAGAAAGAGAGGAAGCTTGAAAGGATATTGAGGAAAGGAACTTCCTTGTTGAGGATTTTTTAGCACCATTGCTCAAAAAATTCTCTCTAAGTGTATTTTATTTATCTATTATATCTCTTCTACATTCAGAAGTCAATAAAGGGAACCCTTTTCCATTACTTTATTGATTTTTTTGCTTCATTAAGCATTTTTTATGTTTTATTTCTTAGTTTTTAGTTTATGTTTATGTATGAATTGTTTCCATTACTTACAATGTTTTGTTTTGCTCATGTTTGTCCACTAACAACAACCAATTGCTTGTTTTTTCCTTGTAGGGAACAACCAACTCCAAGGAAGGTGTATTTGGTACTTTATAGAAACAAATACACTACCATAAGTATGTTCGCATATATTTGGATGTATGTTAGACATGAATTTTTGATAAATGGTCACCAGTTGGGGGAATGATAAATTCCATAAAGGTTATAATTAGGAGACATGAAGAGAATTACCAATGAGAAGTGTGTTATTAATGCCAACATACTAAAAATATAAAATAGAGCCAATAATAATTATAAGACTAGAATCTATGTTGGAGAAAGTTATATACTTATGATCCATAGAGTCATATTGGCCTAAAACTCTTATAATCAAAATTTTATTGAGTACAAGTTAAATTAACAAGAATTTTACTTCTTGTGTGTAATTTTTAATTTAAAGAGTTTGAACTCGTAACATGTTCATACGTTGTCAAATATGTACATCATATTATATAAATGAATACTTATATACAAAAAAATGAATGTAGGAGAGGTATATTACAAAGCCACAAAATGAAATAAGAAAGAATATAAAAAAAATAAAACTGCAATAGCATCCCAAGGAAAAATGAAGAGCAACATGACCATTCTTAAGATCAAGAACAAAAACAACAAGAGAATTGTAACAACAAAGGTATGCAGAACATTTCCCCTACACCTCATCCATTAATTCCCATCAAACTCACTCCCTTGGGTCCCCATCTCTTTCTACATTACAAGTTGTTGGTTTAGGTGTTTGGAGGTTACATGCACTTTTATTTTTTGTAATAGCCATAGGGGCTTTTCCCCTTTCCCTCCTACGCATATAAATTGTCTTAGCACACATTGTCTTAGTACAGTTGTCTTAAACATGATCATTCCTTCATGTAATTACATAAGAACATACTCACATCATACATTTAATCATGCATTCAAACAATACTTTAAATGTTCCTATAGTTAAATATTCATAATCAATAAATTTTAGAACACTTTTTTGGAGAAAACCACTGAATGGTATCAATGTTTGATTAATGTACTCACAACATGCATATCAACAAGCATATGTGTCACTTGTCCACTCTCTCATCAACACCTTATTTTAGCCTTGTTCCTCAAAATTACATGCAACAATTTCATTAGCTTCCTAACTAGGATGTCAACCTGCTCCTAGTTATATGTTTACCATTACCCCCTATTAGTCATTTGAATCATGTTAGTACATAAAACTACTCGGAGGCTTTTTGAATGCACATACATTATTGTATGCACTTAGCATCTCATTATTTAATGTATATTTGGTCGACATGTGTCTCTGAACTATTTCATCTCTTGCATTTTTATCATGCCTATGTTCTCATTCATCAAATTATAGCAATTTCTCAAACATTAAAGGAAAATATCAAACTAGCAAGAGTTAGGTTAAGGGTTTCCTCCTCATAGTTATGACCGCATCATTTCCATAAAAAAAAAAATTATGCAATTCTGTTGGGCTGCTCCAGGGAATGTCATTAGCATCATGCTTGTTTATCTTGTTGCACCACTCAAATCAATATTTAAGTATAAGAGATATAATTAACAAATATTTCAACTAGTTAAAATTGTCTTTGCACTTTTGATTCCATAAACATTTAATCCTTTTTAGGTAAACCCCATAAAGGATCAAATGTTTGCTACGTGTTTATGGATAGGCCAATTAAATATTTCTTTGACCTTTGAAGGGTATACTGCAATTTCTTCTTTGGAAATTACATGTCCCAAATATTGAATATAATCGCAATAGGAGTCACACTTATTGAATTTAGCATAAAATTGATGTTTTATAAGTGTTTACAATACTATTATTAAGTGTTAATCATACCATTATGGTGCCTTGGAATAAACCAAGATATCATCAATGAAAATCACTACAACTTATCCAAGTACTTGTTGAAATAATATTCATCAAACAAATGAATTTGGTTGGAGCTTTTGTGAAATTGAAAGGAAGCACAACAAACTCATAATAACCATATTTTGTTCTATAGGCAGTCTTGTGTATCCTCATCTTTAATTCTAATTTGGCGATAACCAAATATCAAGTCTATCTTAAAGAAAATGGTTGCTCCCCTTACCTAATCAAATAGATCAACAATTTTAGGTAATGGGTATTTTGTTTTTATAGCCAACTTATTCATATTTCTATAATCAATACACATTCTAAAAGTACACCTTTCTTTCTCACAAAAAGTATTAGTTCTCCCGTAGGTGAGACACTTGGCTTGATATATCCCTTATCCAACAATCCTTGAAGTTGCATTTTCAGTTCCATAAATTGTAGTACATTCATTATATAGGTGCCTTTGACACTGGTGTCACCCTAGGTACTAGGCCAATGGTAAAATCAACATATCTTTTAGGTGGTATCCTGCTAATTTCATATAGAAAAAAAAAAACATCCTTGAATTCCCGCACCACTGCATAGTCATCCAAGGTCTTTTCCTTTGTTTCGTGTGATAAGTATTCCACCTATACTACAAGCAATTTATAACCAAGCTAGTATCCTTCCTTTTTGTACTAGTTACTAACTATAGTAGCCAAGTATTATTTTTCCTATCATTATTAATGGGTTTCATGCCTTCATAATCGTCATTTTTAGTTTTAGAGTCTCAAGATACTTACTCGCTTTGTTATTTTTGAGACTAATTTTTCTCCTAGTAATGAAATATTGTGATATTCTATCCCAATCTACCAACACCCTGATTTTTTTGAAACTACAATTTTAAACCGGTAATTCTTTGCAACATACAATTACTTCTTTTATCATATCCCTTTCTCTTTGAAAATCTCATTGGCCATGCCCTGCACCATAATTCTTAGCTTATTCATGTGTGGGTGTACTAGGAAATCCCCATCACACAATCATGTACTCTAAAACATAAGAAATTTTAGCTACAAGAAAACCAATATCTTTGTAATTCCTTAATCAAGAAGGTCAAAAATATTTCTCTTAGAATTCCCAAAAGCTGTAAAATGCCAGAAGAATCTCACTACAAAAAAAATGTTACAACCTTCAAAATGGTTTCAGATGGAATTAATTCTTATCACAATTTATACTATGGTGATTCTTACCAGAAATTTTAAAGGAAGAATATAATAGACCTTTTATTCCCATACATAAATATGCATTTTTTCTTCTTTCTTCTAAGTTTCGGAATTTTCATTCCTTTGCTTAGATTATTGGTAACATATTCTATCCTTTCTAATAACCTCATCTATGGTATTAGTGTTTTCATATTCAATTTTCTCTTTGAACGGAAGGGGAAGACAACTGATAAATCACTAAATTTTAGCTTTCTCATTGCAAATGTATCGTGCATATCACAAGAGATAGGTGAATTTTGTAACAAGTTCATCCACGGTCATCTGACCAATCTTTAATTCATGAAATTCTTTAGCGTTATCATCAAAATATCTTTCTGTTAGATATTTTTATTTGAATATTTTTTTAAAATCTTCCCAACTAACCATTTTATCCTCCATATTATGCACAGCCCTAATTTCTTCCCATCATAGGGATGCCTTACCTTGCAATTGATAAGTGGCCAATCTAGCTTTTAGATTGTTAGGATATTCATACACCTAAAAATATTTGTTCATAGTTAATAGCCATGCCTCCACTACCTCCACTGATTCACAATCAAAGGTTGTAGGTATAATATTTTTAAACTCTCCCTACAACTCTACTATTTGTTTCTTCCATTTACTAGGTACTATCAGGGGAATTTTGGTTGAATTGTGTTCATTCTCCTCTTCATCTTTAGGCCTAATCGCCTCACTCTCGTTCATATTATCTAGATTTTTATTTTTGTAGAACTCCTCTCTATCCTCCTCTTCTACAGTTGGTCCTAGTATTTTCATAATCAACTTTTCAGTTAAATTATTTATTATCCTTTCTTGATTAGTATTGGATTTCGACAACTTTTTATTATTTTCTTTAATACTAGAAATTCTAGTTTTTGCCCTTTCACGATGTCTAACAGTTCCATTATATGATGTGATGATTCACCTCCTAGTTGTACCTAGATTTTTTCTTCTCCATAAGGAGGTCTTGCAAATGGTTCGGCAATCATTGTTCTTGTCTTATTTGCTCCTTACTATGTAAAAACCATTTACTTTGTTTAACTATAGCTATGATCTAGCTCATAGACCTTGGTGTTGTAATCTACAACTCTGACACCACATGTAACGTACCTATATTTGACACTACAAAACATTTTTTTTAATATGATTCCCTCTTTCTTGATTTCTCTAGTCTAAAGGATATTAACTTTGGCATATACTTAAATTGTCGAGGTTTTCACCTTCTTGGATGAAGTCGACACACTGGGTTCACTCATATATTAATATCAAGGTTAGGACCATGCTTGGGGAATATTTCTTTACCAAATATTATCAGGTCTTTGTCCTCTACATGTTTGTTAGAGTCTTGGTACTTTTTTGTTCTTAGTAGATTATCTTCAAGGCATCTGAGTGAAACCCTTTTACTAGTTTGATTTATTAGTTCTACGTGAACTCAAGAAGTTGTTATCTGTTCATTAGGGTTATGTTGTAGACCCTTTCACTTGGGTATGCATACTAAGGAAATTTTTGTGGGTTTCTACTCAGATGGGTTGTCTTAAATTCTAGCCCTAGGTGTTAAGAGAGGTTTCATATATTTCTAAGTGTGACACTCCTCGGATGAATGATGCACAACTTGGTACTGACATGTATTGATCATCTTTTAGTTTGTTTTCCTTATCTGCTTCAAATTAACCCATCTATTTTTAGGCTCCATTATATGATTAATACTAATATTAACCCTTAACTTGGGATACTCTTGTTGAAATAAGGAATTGTTGAGGGGGGGTGAATCAGTAATTAAGATACTCTTTTTCTTTTTCTTATTATGCTTATACTCACTTCTTATATTATTTAGCTTGTGAGAGCATTCATTCACAAAATAGTGAACCAACAATATTTAATACACACATATTCAAACAACAATCACATGAGCAACACACATTTGACATAGTGTTTTTCACGTGGAAACCCAGAGGGAAAAAACCACCAATTTGTTGTTTGTTTATGATGTAAATTAAGCACCCACTTAATTACATTTGTTTCTTTGTGAGCAACCACTTGCAGGAGGCACGGAACCCCTTTGGTTAGCAAGCAACAACTTGCCAAGAGGCACCAACCTCTTCAGTATGCAGGCACCAACATGCCCTTGCCATTGTTCTAATATTTCCTAAAATTCTCAAACTAAAAATAGAGGCACACAACCATACAAGTAAAATACCAATAAATGGTTGTTTGCAGATTCAACTTCTGCACTCTATCTATTGTTCTCACTTGCATCAGATATCCTCTTATTGCTCACAACAACACTTCCTCTGCACTCCACCTTCACTGTCAAGGGCTCTTCACTGACTGTTGTTCAGCACT
Organism: Pinus taeda; assembly: GCA_000404065.3. Lineage (NCBI taxonomy): Eukaryota > Viridiplantae > Streptophyta > Pinopsida > Pinales > Pinaceae > Pinus > Pinus taeda. The sequence goes on along the minus strand of APFE031676181.1, from coordinate 4,396 downwards.
ACCCTTACAATTCTTCACACAACCCTCTCACTTCTCTTGCTACCATATTAGATAGATTCCTCTCAAGTGCTTCAACTTCTGTATCATGATGGGCTTTACTCACAGCACAACATGCTCACACATTTTCTCAATTCCCCCATCTTCTTCATTGTTGGTGATGATTTTTGTTCCACTCAGGCACTCTGCACAAGGAAGTCTTTCATGTTTGTCCTTTAGATATCCAACTGTATTTAGGCATGGCTTCCCTTGCCTCTCTTGCATCTTCTGGTGGTTTCTTTTCATAGTACCCTAAAATAGAGATGGACCTTGCAGTTCTCCATATTCTAATTGTGTAGAACTCCCATGTTGATAAATTAATTATCAGGTGACCTGCACACTTCTCCAAGAGTCCCAATCTCATTTATCGCTCCAAAAATATTTGATAGATCATAGATATTACCGCTCTATTCTCATTTAATACAATCATTCGTGCACGTGAAGAAGTCTACAGGTTTAGCCCCTTTCAATCTGCCAACTCCTTTGTCCTGCATTCAGTGTCTCAATTGTCGACCCATTCACCTTTAAATCTTTGTACGATATTATCAAAGGCACTTCATATCGCAACTTCACAGTGGTGCAGTGCTTCGATACTCCCCTGCTACTGAGCTCCTTTAAAAATTTCTTATCATAAGACCAAGAGTCATGACCTACCACTTAACATTAAGGTGCTAAGCCTTTAGACTCTTTTCAAGGTCCATTCTCCCTTTGTTAACTGCTCTGCGCCCTTGGTTCTTTGAACTCTCACGACCATTTGCCAGCCCAATATCGGAAGCCCCCTTTATCGGAAATTTTCCAAACTCTAATTGTTCTAGAGATTTGATGTCTTCATCCTCTGATATGTTGACCTATGATATGACATCATCACTCCATGTGGCAACTCCTTAGTGGTGACATGTGTCACCCGGTTCTGACCCATTAACCTACCCAATAAGGTTGAATATGATTGCCATATAAGTTATCATACTACCATGTCATGCTGACGTCAGCTTCCACTGTAGCTTATCAGAGCCAATCATATGTTGCCATGTGTCCTGATAGAGGAGAGAGAAGAGGGCCCATCAACCTTTGGTTTTGCCCCTAAACCCTTTGTTAATCTTCTTTTGGCATTCCTCGACACTTATAAATTCTTATTGACACTTATCAGATATCGCAACTTTTAAAGGTTCCTCACTTTAAGAAGTTTCGATATTCTGATACCTGATATGTTGAAGTTCCAGTGTGCTAAGGTTCTGATGTGCCGATGGGACGATACACTAATCTCCAGGGTTTCAATATCCTCCAACCTCCGATACAGCCTACTCCAATGTACCGAACCTTCAATATTTTTATATTCCGATGTCGCGAACTTCCGATATGTCGATGCACTGATATGTTGATGTGCTAATATGCTAGACCTATAACATTCTGGTCTTTTATATGCTGATACATTTATTATGATGACCTCTGATATTCCTATGCGTTGATATCATGGACTTCCAATATGCCGATATTTCTTCCTTCCTAAGGCTTTACAACCATAAACTTCAACAAACCATATCTTTTGATATAGGAGTCCATTTTTTGACTTCCACATATCGTTGAAAAGCTTGTTCATAGCACTTTACAATGGAGAGGGTCTGATGTAGGCTTTGATCCCATTTTCTACTTGGAAGATGACTGCAAAATTCTCTTCTCATTGATTCTTTAAACAGTTGAAATCACACCCACCATGATGATCCTCTACATGAAGCATGTAGCTACCATATGAATCCTTTTGAGCAATGCATTTGTTACAACATGCATTCTTTCCAGTCTAGTTGACATCAGTGCCAACATTCATGCACAATACTAGCACAAACATCATTAATTGTCCAACAATATCCCCCTTTGGAATTGATGGCAACACCATAAGCTCCCCCTTAGGCTAGGAATGGTCTACTCCAATGCCCTACTCTGATGCCAATCTTCTCCCCATTTGACATCAGTGGAAAAGAGTAATTCACAAGAACTCACCCTGAACCATGCATCCTACTCTCCCATGAGTTCCACATGCTAAGTAGTTTCCACCACCTACCAAAATTAAGTCATTTGGAGGGAGAGTCACAACTCCTATCTGATGCCTAAGATACTCAAATGGTTCTCTTGCTAGTGGCTTAGTGAAGATATCTACCAGTTTCTATTTATTGGGTACATATTCAAGTTTGACAGTGTTGGTTGTAACATGTTCCCTCAAGAAATGGAACTTTGTTGGAATATGCTTAGCCTTTCAATACATAACAGGGTTTTTGGAGATGTTGATGGAACTTGTATTGTCACACATTATTGGAATGGGATCAGACAACTCTACCTATATATCTTTCAAGGTTTTCTTCTTCCATACAATTTGCATACAACAGGTAGCAGCAGCAATATACTCTACTTCAGAAGTTGACGAAGAAATGGAACCTATTTATTACTGACCCATGACACCAAGCATTTGCCCAGGAAGAAATTTGCACTAGAAGTACTCTTCCTTTCATCAAGACTTCTAGCCCAATATGCATATGTGTAGGCTTTCAACTTGAAATCTTCACTCTTAGCATACCACGGTCCATACTTTGTTGTACCTTGAAGATATATGAAGATCCTCTTGACAGCAACAACATGACTTTCCCATGGAAAAGTCTGAAATCTTGCCACAATCCCCACTGCTTGCATGACGTCTGGCCTTGAAGCTGTCAGATACAATAAGATTCCTATCATTGACATGTATTCATTCTGATTTACCAACAGTGTTCCATCTTCTTTGCACAATTTACAGCCTGTAGTCATGGGTGTACTGACATGTTTGCAATCTTCCATTCCAAATTTCTTCAGAGTTTCCTTGAGATATTTGGATTGGGATATAAATAGTCCTTGTGGAGACTAAGTAATTTTCAGACCCAGAAAGAAGGATAGTTCTCCAATCATGGAAATTTCAAACTTTGATTGCATAAATTTTGCAAATTAATGCCCCAACTGTTCCATATTGTTACCAAATATTATATCATCCACATACACAAGTACTATCAGTAGATGGTCGCCTTCAGATTTTACATAAAGGTTACTGTCAATTATGCCTTTCTTAAACCCTTGTTGTTGAACATACCTATCCAGCCTTTCATACCAAGCTCTAGGGGCCTGTTTTAATCCATATGAGGCCTTCTTTAGTTTGCATACGATCCCTTCATCGGAGGTGAGTAGAAATCCTTTTGGATTCTCAATGTAAACCTCCTCTTCTAAATCTCCATTGAGAAAGGCAGAATTCACATCCATCTAATATACCTTGATATTCTTATGGATGTCAAGAGAAAGAAAGATTCCTGTAGCTTTTAGTCTAGCTACTAGTGCATAGGTTTCTTTGAAATCTACCTCTTCTATTTGGACATACCCTTTGCAGAACAATCGAGATTTGTTCATGATTAATTGACCCTGTTCATTCAGTTTTTTCTTGAAAACCCATTTGGTTCTGTTATCACCAAGAAATGCAGTTACATGTACATAAATGTTGTCCAAAAAATTTCATTGTCAAAAATAGGTGTCAAATAGTTGTTGTCCTATGTTCGTTACTTAGGGATCATGTTTTAGAAAGTTATTAATGTAAATCATTTTCAAATACTGTTAGTCATCCTCCATCATGATTGTATAAGGCCTGTCTTATCTTGCTTATGTCACTGGCCCTTTTCGCATTTTCGCAGCGCAGTTTCATTAGCTGATTTGGAAGCGCAATGATGTTTTAGCTTTTTCGCAGCGTGTCAATAACCAGCCATTTCGTGGCGCATTTTGATAATTTATAACTATCTGCGCTACGAAATCGCGGATTCGGGAATTTTGCAGCACTGATTCTTAAAATGTCATGTCTGGGGAAATGAGTCAGTGTGTCCGTCTGTTTATTGTCAGTTGGTGTCCTTTCCAAGCGATTATGAGCCATCATTCCACCAATAGGTTCATAGCCATGCACATAAAAATCATTCAAATGGTTTTGTAATGCATGGCAGTGTTATGATGTCTGTTAGTGATGCATGAACTGACCCGTTTGTATGATAAGACTGTTAAATTGCAAAGGAGCCCGAGTTTCTTCCTTAAAGAACCTGATCGCAAGCGAGCCTACGTTCCAAAATTTGAATTTTCCATTTGAGTTGAAGCTGGTGGTGTCTCTCTGTGCGAAAGATTTCAAAGCGAAATGGAGAAGAAGGGGCATCGGTCTGGAAGATGTCAAAGAATAGAACCTGTGGGATTGGATCTTGCATTAAGAGATGAAGGTGTAAGACAAGCTTTTCAGGATGCTGGTTGCTGGACATTTTGTGAGAAGCTGCAAGGTGGGCATGCTGAGGTAACAAAAGCATTTGCCTTAAATTTT